>CM040239.1:146741812-146828303 GCA_022545495.1 Chrysanthemum lavandulifolium
AGAAATGCCGGTAGGAATGGAAGTGATCGCCGTAACCAAGGAAACAATAACCGCCGTTATAACAGGATCACCACTAGAGGAACGAATCGTGGTCGTGCGTCAGATCTTCTAGTCACAGAGGAGCGGTGAGGTTTTGCCACCCCACCTATTTGTACTACTTGTGGAAAGGCTCATCCAGGCGTTGTTTCAAGGCCACCGTGGATGTTTTGGTTGTGGTTCCACTACTCACAAGATTAAGGATTGCCCTAAGAAGAATTCGCGTTCTCGAAACTACATCAAACCGCCAACTACTATCGGACGTGTTCATGCTACTACTCGAATCAGTAGAGCGAACTTCGTGTACCATTACGGCACTCTTTTCATTGATGATTTTGTCTTCGCTTTATTTGATAATCGGCGCCACACACTCTATTATATCCGCTCACATCCGCTAAGAAACTTAATATGAAGCCCAAACCGTTAACAAATCACTTATCGATTTCACGCCTATGAAAAATCATGTGATCATTGATCGTAAATATGTCGAGTGTCCTCTTCGTTTTGATGATCGTATTCGCTTTGCAAATCTGTATCCTCTCAATATGGTCGACTTTGATATCATTCTAGGCATGGATTGGTTGGCTTACCATAGAGCTTCAATCGACCGCCATGCTAGAACGGTGATCTTTGGAGACGAAACATCCTGAATTGCTTATCATGGTTCTCAACCCTTAAATCGGTTAAGCTCATTTCCGCTATGAAGGCACGGATCATGATTGCTCATGGGTGCCAAGGTTTTCTAGCATCCGTTAAGGACACATCTTTGGAGAGTCCTAACATTGATAGTCTTTCGGTTGTTTGCGAATTTGCCGACGTTTTCGGATGAACTCCCCGGACTTCCCCACCGAGAAGTTGAGTTTAGAATTGAGTTAATTCACGGTGCCGAACCGATTTCAAGGCTCCGTATCGTATGGCACTGAGAATCAAGGAGTTGAAGGAACAACCGCAAGAGATGATAGAAAGTGGATTTATTCGCCTAGTGTTTCTCCATGGGTTGCACTGCTTTGTTTGTGAAGAAGAAGGATGGAAGCATGCGCCTATGTATCGACTCACCGTGAACTCAATCAGACATTATTCAGAACCGCTATCCTTTGCCGCGTATAGACGATTTGTTTGATCAACTGCAAGGAGCTAAGTTCTTTTCAAGATTGACCGAGGTCCGCTACCATCGCCACGTGTGAAGGAGCAAGATGTTCCTAAGACCGCTGCACGGATATGGTCATTACGAATTTCTCGTTATGCCTTTTGGTTTAACCAATGCGCCTTCTGTGTTTATGGACTTGATGAATCGTGTTTTCCATGAGTTTCTCGACAAGTTCGTTATTGTTTTCATCGACGATATTTTGGTTTACTCTAAGTCTCAAGAAGAGCATGAAGAACATCTTCGATAGTTTTGGAGATTTTGAGGAAGAAGAAGTTGTACGCCAAATTTTGAAGTGTGAATTTTGGTTGAGACAAGTTGCTTTCCGGGTCATATCGTATCACCGATGGTATAACCATGGATCCGTCTAAAGTTGAGGCTATCACTAAATGGCCAAGACTCACGATGTTGATCGAGGTCGAGTTCTCTTGGACTTCCGGTTACTATAGACGTTTTGTTGAAGGTTTCTCTCGTCTAGCTTTGCCTTTAACCCAACTTGATGAGAAAAGGTGAAAAGTTTGTATGGACGGATGAACGAGAGAAGAGTTTTGAAGAATTGAAGCGGAGATTGGTGTCGGCTCCTATTTTGACTCTTCCAACGGGTTCTGGAGGATTTCAAATCTACAGCGATGCATCTAAGAAAGGATTAGGCTGTGTTTTGATGCAACATGGAAAGGTAATAGCTTATGCTTCGAGGCAGCTAAAACCTTATGAGGAGAATTACCCAACTCATGATCTTGAGTTAGCTGCGGTGGTGTTTGCGTTGAAAATTTGGAGACATTATTTGTATGGAGAGGCGTGATATATTCATCGATCATAAGAGTCTCAAGTATATTTTCACCGTATGAACCGAACATGAGACAAAGAAGATGGTTAGAACTTCTTAAGGATTATGACACCAACATTCAAGACCATCCGTGTAAGGCTAACGAGTTGCCGACGACTTAGCCGAAATCGTGCATTCTTGCGAGTATCAAGATTGAGCCTAGGATTTTGCGTGACTTAGAGAGTTTGGATGTTGAGTTGTGTGTACGAGGTTTTGATGGATACTGGGCTAGTATGAAGGTGGAGTCGAACCTTATAACGCAAATTAAAGAAGCTCGAAAGATGACGGCGATTTGTGGGCGTGGCGCAAAATGTTGAAGAAGGTAAGCGACGAGTTTAAGGTTGATAATGACGGTATTGTATGGTATGGAGATAGGCTTTGTGTTCCCAATGATCGTACTTCGTGAGAAAGTTATGATGAAGCTCATAGTTCTCCTTTCACTATTCATCCCGGTTCTACCAAGATGTATAGGGATTTGAAGCAAGATTTTGGTGGAACGGCATGAAGCAAGATGTGGCGACGTTTGTGTCAAGTGTATGATTTGTCGCCAGTTAATATTGAACATCGAGGGCTAGTGGTTTGTTCTGACCATTGGAGATTCCAACATGGAAGTGGGATAAGATATCTATGGATTTTGTGACCGGATTACCTCTTACTAGGAAGAAGCATGATGCGATTTGGGTGGTTGTTGATCGACTAACCAAATCGCTCATTTCTTGCCAATCGTGAAGGATTATGGTATTGGTAAATTAGCGGAGATTTTTCAAAGAAGAGATCGTTAGACTTCATGGTACTCCGACATCTATTGTGTCCGATAGAGATCCGCGTTTACTTACTCAAGCTCGGAAGGGTTTGCGAAAGCTTGGGGTACTCGACTTAATTTTAGTACGGCATTTCATCCTCAAATGATGGTCATCGAGAGAGGACTATACTGCACCTTAGAAGATATGCTAAGGCTTGTGCTTTAGAATGGACTGGCAGTTGGGATGAATATTTATGTTTAGTAGAGTTTGCTTATAACAATAGTTGGCATGCTAGCATTAAGGCGGCGCCGTTTGAACTACTTTATGGAAGGAAATGTAGAGCACCAATTTGTTGGGATGAAGTAGGTGAGCGTTTGATTGAAGGACCGGAAATGATCGAGATCACTAATGAGAAAGTAGCTGTGGCTAGAGAGAAATTGAAGGAAGCTAGGTCTCGTCAGAAAAGTTATGCTGATAAGCATCGTCGTGATTTAGAATTTCGGGTTGGAGATCGTGTGTTTTTGAAAGTTTCGCCGTTTAGAGGTGTGAAACGTTTTGGAATCAAGGGCAAGCTTAGTCCTCGATTTATTGGACCATTTGAGATTTTGGAACGATAGAGAAGTTTCGTATCGCTTAGCACTTCCGCCTCGTTATCGCATGTTCATGACGCTTTTATGTATCACCCTAAGGGATATAACTATCATCCGTTACACGCTGCTTCTTATCCGCTTGATCAAATTCAATCCGATATGTCTTTATCTCAAGAACCGTAAGCTATTCGGAAAGACAAGAAAGAGTTATGAGGAATAAAGTTATTCCATTCGTTAAGATTTTGTGGAAAAATCATCCCGAACGTGAGGCTACTGGGAAACCGAGGAGTCGATGCGCAAGTTATCCTCATTTCTTTGAATAACTTGGTATGTTCTCATTTCGCTTCGTTGCTGTTTCGTTTCCTTTTTCGTTTCGTTTCATTCAATTTTCGAGGACTAAAATTTTTCTTTAGAGGGAAGAATTGTAAAACACGAAAATTTAAAATCCGAATAAAGACTAAAATACCCTTGGAACTAAAAATTATAAAATACGTAAAATATATTTATAACACTTAAAGAAATAAAAGATTAACTTGCGAATATTTAAAACCTAACTAAAGTATATTGCGTAATTGTTTTGGTACGACGAAGAGTTAATGTTTCGTGATTTTGGGTCGTGTTCTTTTGTTTCGAATGAGCCAAGGGTCAAGCCCATGGTGTGTCGTGTGAATGGTGTGACCGGTTGGACCAAACCCAACCCAAACCCAATTACTTTCCTAGTTTAACTCAAATACTACAACTATAAATACATCACATATTCAATAAATTGAACCCTAGTTATTTTGCTCTCTTTTCTTTTCTCCTATTCGCCGAGACTCACACAAACACCTTTGGTGTTGATTTTGCTTCAACAAGTTAAGGTATATCGCTTATTTGTTTTCCTTTAACGTATCTTACACGATATGTCAAGTTATAATTGTTTAGGCCGCTTTTTGTTCTTTTTCTTTTGTGGCGGGGTGTAAAACAAAACCAAGAGAAACCCTAACTCATTTAACCTAGTAAATAATAAGAGACATGTAACGAAGATGTGATATTGAATCGAGTTATGTTGTGTCGTTTAATGAGGGTCAAACATATGAGTTTATGACCGAACCATGTTTAATTTTTGAATAATGAATATAACTTAATAACTTGAGTAAGTAAAGTATTTAGATGAGCTAATACTAGTGTAAACCCTAATAACCGAAACCCTAATTTGAATTGAGTTACATATGAGTTTTGAAGATGCATTAATTAAGTAAAGGTTATGTTAAACATAAACCCTAGTTTTGATATGCTAAATTATTAAGTTATGATAAACCCTAATAGAGTAAATGCGTAGTTAATACGAGCAATAAGTAAATTGTGTGTCACATAAAATCATAAACATTTACGTTGAAAAATAAAAAGGAAAGAGTATTATGTGACGAGTTAGGTTAAATAATTAGTCATTAAAAGACTAAACATATAGGCACATATACATTAATGAGACATTAAAGAATGAAAACCCTAACGTTAATAAAAGACGTATGAAACCCTAATTTACGATATTAATATTAAAACATTTAAGTCTAAATTAAATATGGAAACCCTAAAATATTAAAAGGATCATTGTGACGATTTCGGAATCATTAATAATATATACGACATTAATGTATATAGGTTCGTGAAGAAGGAGTAATTCTTTGCTTCCTGTTTCGACTTTTGATCTTTGCTTTCAATAAGGTACGGATATTCGACCTTTTCAAGAAGGTTTCGTATGAAGTTTCTTTTCGCTTTCATATTAGGATTTCCTAAACCTTTGCTATGAACCCTAATGTGTCTATTTGAGTGTTGTTTATCCGAATCTGTGATTTTTGAATCATAAACCTTTGATTTTGAACTATATGATATGAAGACTTTGATTTTGAAAACATGATTAAACATTTGATAAAATATGATCTATGTCGGTTATGACATTCTTATTTGATCTCGATAGTTGACACCCGAGCCAAATATAACTAGTCATGGGGTTCCATGTCCGTGTCAAGAAATGCACTTCGACATGACTCTAGGCGAGAGTGATGTTCGCCACGCCCCTTATCTCATTATCTCGTATGAGCTCAATTTGAATTATATTATGAATATCCGTCTCAGGCGATGGATGCATCCTAGTTCATTATATGCCGTATATTTTCTCGTTATTTGTTATATGTTATCGATGATTGATGCTACGTGCATGCACGTCCTTCATAACTCGTAGGTCTCCCTACAAATATGTTGCCTTATGTGATTATGATATGTTTCGATATGGCATATGTTCGGGCTTCGAGGTAGTTAAGCTATAAAACTTATTCGTATATTCGAATTATCTTTTGAAAAGACTATGATTTCACTATCTTTCTTTTACTTTGTTTCGTATTCGATTTTCGCTTCGTATTCGCTTTGCTTGTATATCTGCTCACCTGGGCTTTTGAAGCTCACCGCACTTTTCTTTTCTTCCGCGTGTATCTAAGCATTGGAGCTGGGTATTGCTTTGGGATGAGTGCTGAGTGGACTTACCTTAGAGATTTTAGCTTTGATCTTATGATACCATTTAGACTTATGTTTTAGACATTTCTTTTGGAGTTATTTTTCCGCTGGGACCTATGTATTGAAGTCTTCTGACTTGGATTATTTCCATATTTATGTTAAAGATTTCTTTTGGTTTATATGTTTGCTTTGATATGACACCATTACTTGTGATTCCTTTACCCTTGTGGGGTCGGGGCGTTACATCACGAATGAAGGATCTCGAGTCACTAATCGTCAAACCTCTAACGATATTGTCGTGACACAACCTCCAAGCAATGCGCCAAAATTTGATACGTCCGTAATGTAGGCTTAGGGGTATGTGTATGGATAAAACCTCAATATCGATATCAAAATAATCACGAAGATAGATTCAAAATTCCTTTAGGAAAAGAATATTAAATCAAATCCGTGTGTGATCGTTGATACGGATTAGTCAACCGAATCGCTTCCCAACGAGGCGAATTCACAACGTCGCTTTTGGTTTGGAATTTAATGCTCGATGTTTTGATTAATGATTTTGATTTTATTAAACTACGGAGAAGGGAAAGTAATTGGGAATCTATTCTACGGAAATCCTAATTACGAGAATAACTAAAACGTAATTAACGAAACGTAATTAAAATGCAACTATGTCTAAATTATATCCTAAAAATGCCTAAAATTACTTTTACTCTAAAAATGCAAGTTGAAAACTAATTATGAATTAAAATTATTTTTTAGAATTTTTCTGGATTTTATTAGAATTAAAAACTAATTTTTAACTTTTAGATCTAAGTTAAAATTCTAAAAATTATGAAAATTAAGGGGAAAAATGTGAAACTATTTTTATAAAATCTAAAATATCCTAAGAGAATTTTCAAAACTTATTTTTTTATTTTTCTGATTAATTTTCTACTTTCTACGAATTTAAAACTATTTAAATCTAATTAATTGGCTAAAAATTACAAAATAAGCTAGGAAAAATCTAGAAAAATTATTTTTTGCTTTTTGTATTTATCTTAATCTATGAAAATTGAAAATTTATTTTTGGAACTTTTCCGAATTATTTGTAATAAAAGCTATTTAAAAGTCCTAAAACTGCTTTTAAATTGAGAAAATAGTAAACAATAGCTAAAAATTATGAAAATTTCAGGAAATTCTAAAATATTATTCTAAATCTATGAAAATATCAAACACTATGCTTATGTGTGAGAAATGAGAGCTGTAGTGTAAACTGATTTCAAAATAAGCTACTAGAATAAGCTAAAGGACACTATAAGCTACCAAATGAGTACAGAAGCTAACTTAAGCTGAAACAATGCAATTCTAACTGAGTTCACCTAATCCTAACAAGCTACAAGCTCTATCTTATGATTTATGCTAACTGACTACTCATTCCAAACAGTACTTAGCCCTTATGTTTAAGCTGTTGCACAAGCTTATTCAATAAGCCAATGTGCAAACCAGATATGTGGTTCTCAAGACCACCAACCAAAGAGTATTTATGCCAAATTTCAGATCAAGACAAGCTCAAATGAAGCTAAAATAAGGCCTAAACAGTTTGATGAAAACTGATTTTTAACAACTTTTTGACTTTTGATGACAGATTTGATTATTTGACTTTTGTGAGATTTGAATCAAAGTTCGGATTGATTATGATGTTATAAGCTAAAACAAAGTTATATCAAGCATCTCTAATGATTTGTGAACCTAAATCAAGCTTATGATTTCTCAAAATTCCAACAGATATTCGATTAGAATGATCTAAGGTGATTTTGACTATTTGAATACTAGAGCACAATTATATGAACTAAATGCTAATATTATACCTAAATTTGACTCTAGCAACAATAACTAACAACCGACATAAGCTTAATCTCTACTCACCGATTCCGATCCAAACACTACTTAAAAATCGATTATGAAAATGTAAACTACCAACTAATGAATCCAATTTAATAAAGACTAATAACTATGATCTAACAATTATAATAGAGCTAATCAATGCAATAATAACAATATAAACTAATGATTATGGCTAAGCTAATTATGCATTGAACAAATACTAAAGAATCGATTCTAAACTTACAAATGTCCAAATTTTATTTGCGACTTATCTCGAACCAAAATACCACTAATCTAATCAGATCCAACCCAAATTCAACTCTGCATCACCCAAATCTGATCCAATTCCAGCAGATCAAACCATTTCTGCTTCAGTTGACTTTTGTTGACTGATTTTGTATTTTGTTTGTGAATTGAGATTAAACACTTATAAACCTTCAATAAGCTATGAAGAAGCTTAAAAAGGTTTTAGAAACAGTAGCTGAGCTTATTAAAGAGATTGAGAGTATTTTTTTATTTTTCAAATGTTTTTCAATTTTTTTATTATTATTTTTTTTGTTTTGAGAAGATCAAGTACTAAAAATTATTAACTAAGTAAACTGGATATTAAAATTGATTTGAGATACAATAAAACAGTAATCAGAAACTGAATTAAAACAAAACTTAAGCAAATTTTATAAATGAGAAATTTGATTACAAAAAGTGAAATACAAAAATTAACTAAAACATTGAAATACAAAGATTACTACTACTCTCTACTCTCTCACTACACTACTTTCTCTTTCTAAAAACTACACACCAACTGTGAGAAATCCGGGGCTTTATATAATTGAGCTTGAGGCCTTGGAAACTTCTGGAATGTGCAATTCTGTGTTTCTTTGAGTGGATATCAGCCCTTTGATCAAATCCCACGTATCCCAAATGATATCAACCCTTGGATTAGATCATCCACGCTGTTTCGACCAATCAGAGACAAGGGATTAGAATGTAGCACACGGATTGATGACCTGGACACCCCCATGTGTCAGGTGTGTCAGACGAAAGTACATTACTACCCTTAATTGCTGTTAATTTGACCAATTTGACCGAAGGGTAATTAGGGTTCATGTTGCCTGGGTAAAAGAGGGGTAAAAAGGGCGCGGGTGTGTTTTGGGTTTTTTTAATATATTTCAAGTGTTTTGACCGGGTCTTGGGGGGTTGACCTGGGTAATAAACCGGGTAAACGGGTTGATATTAGAGGACCGGGTATTGCTTTTCTTTGGGCTTGGACCGGGTAAGGTATAGATGTGGATTGGGCCAAGGCTTTTGTTATTTGGATTTAGGACTAGTTTAGTAATCCATTTAGAAACTAGGGACTAAAGGTGTTAATTCTGATTTTCCAGGGACCAAATCTGTAATTCTGAAAATCTCTTTCAAGGGCCAATCTTGTCATTCACAAATAATCCAAGGGTTGATTTTGACAATTCCAAACTTGAGGGATCACTTTGCCAAATGCTCAAAGATGAGGGACCGATCTTGACAATTCTTCAAACTTGATTATAACTTCCAAAAATCATCATCGAGAATAAAATCTTCAAAATGCACAATCTCGACCTTCCTACCACTCAAACTCTCTTAATCTCTCGTGCTCGGATTTACGCCCGATTAGGCTTCTTTTTTGTGTTTTGACATATCCGCATCAGCACAAGCACAAACTCAAGAAACCACAAATATTAGCAATAAACGGCTCTTTCTTGGTTATTTTGGGTTTTATTTGATAAAGAAATGATATGTGTTTTGCACATATCAATCCACATGAATTCCATGACTATCAATTACGCGACCCAAGAATTGTACACTTGAGATCCAAAATTCACATTTTGAGAATTTAGCGTCAACTTCTCATTCTTGAGTAACTCTAGGATCAGCTTGAGATGTCTTTCATGTTCTTCTTTACTCTTAGAGTAAATTAGAATATCATCTATGAACACAATCACAAACTTATCCAAATATGGTCTACACACTCGATTCATGAGATCCATGAATACTGCTCGAGCATTAGTTAAACCAAATGGCATAACTTGAAACTCATAGTGACCATATCGAGTCCTGAACGCCGTTTTCGGAGAATCCTCTTATCGAACTCTAAGTTGGTGATATCCTGATCGCAAATCGATCTTGGAGTATACGCTTGAACCTTGGAGTTGATCGAAAAGATCATCAATTCCTGGAAGTGGGTATCGGTTCTTTACAGTTAGTTTATTTAACTCCCTGTAATCAATGCCCATTCTGAAGGATCCATCATTCTTTTTAACGAATAGGACTGGAGCTCCCCATGGTGATAAACTTGGTCGAATAAAACCTTTATCCGTAAGTTCTTGCAATTGGTTAGAAAACTCTTGCAATTCCGAAGGAGCTAAGCGATAGGGTGCTCGAGCAACTAGTGCGGCACCTGGCACCAATTCGATTTGGAACTCCACTTGTCTAGGTGGTGGAAGTCCTGGTAAGTCTTCAGGAAAGACTTTAGGATAATCACGTACAATAGGCACATCTTCGAGTCGCTTCTCTTCTAACTTTTTCTCCGTTATGTGGGCTAGGAAGACATAACATCCCTTCTTGATGTACTTTTGAGTTTTAATGCAAGAAATGATGTTTAGGCGAGTTCCACTTCGATCCCCTCGGATAACCAAGGTTTCATTATCGATAGTAATATGTACAACTTTCTCGCCACAGATGATATTTGCATTTTGTTGGGATAACCATTCCATACCAATTATAACGTCAAAACTTCCGAGTTCTATTGGCATGAGGTCGATTTTGAATGGATGACCTAACAAGTTTAGTGTACAGTTTTGAAGTACAATGTTGGTGGTTACAAGATTCCCATTTACTAACTCAATGGTAAAGGCGGTGTCTAATGTAGTGGTGCAATATCAAGTAAAGATGCAAATGCAGTAGATATAAAACTTTTATCAGCACCAGAATCAAATAAGATTTTAGCATAATGGTTATTGAGTAGAAACGTACCCGTAACCACATTCAGATCCTGTTGCGCATCTTTATCACCCAATAAATACGCCCTACTACGAGCTACTCCTTCTTGTTGACCATTGTTTCAGAGACATTGTCTCTTGATGTATCCACGTTCTCCACACCCAAAACAAGTCAATACTGGTTGGGTGTTGGCACCAGTAGCAGGCCCCTTCCCTCTGCAGTCCTTGGTTTGATGCCCTGTCTTTTGACAATTCTTGCATCTAACGGTGCAAGGTCCTTCATGATGTAACTTGCATCTATAACACAAATGAGCATTTCCTTGATAACCTCCTCCTTCACCGGTGCAACAAAGAAGAAGAATAAGACTCGGCATTTTCTTGCCTACGGTTTTGCTGGTTGTGGTGGTTTGTGTTTCGGTTTTGTTGGTTGGGATTGTTGTTGTTACCCCTTCGGCTATCATTCCACCTTCTCTTGTTGTTGTTGTGGGTATTTTTATTGGGATGGTTGTTGTTGTTGTTGTTGTTGTTGCGGTTGAGGTTAATGTCATGAATCGTAGCAGCCTCGCTTCTAACCGCTTGATCCATCGACCACGAGCCATTCCCATTGCATCATCAATCATTTTGGATCAAAAGAGGTCACGAGTCCCCATATGTACCTCTCCAGTAACTTCTTAGTGGTTGGAACCATTGTTAGCATAAGATTGCCAATTCATTGAATCGACGATTGTATGTGGTGATATCAGAGCCCTTAACTATGTGGTTCCAGAATTCAATTTCCAACTTCTGTACCTCATTACGAGGACAATATTTCTTGATCATCATTGTTTTGAGTTCGACCCAGGAAATTCTGTAGCCATTTGCAATACCGATTGGTTGCACTACAGAATTCCACCACGATAAAGCTTCATCCATTAAAGTACTGGTGGCGTATTTAACCTTGCAGTCTTCAGTGATGTTGCTGATCAGGAATACATATTCAGGTCTCTCAAACTAGCGGGTTAACCCTACAGCTCCTTCAATGCCTTTAAAATTTGTGGGTTGGCATTTCATATATTCGCTATATGAGCAGCCCCTTGGCATTGGTTCGACATTTATTCTTCCGGCACCAATAGCTGGTCCCATAGCGTTAGAACCTCCAGCTCCAACATTAGTTGCAGCGGCCCTAGCGGTTGCAAGTGCTTCACCCACCACATGGCGATTATAGCCAAAGATTTCACGTGACAGGTGGTGCATTTGTAGCTGCAGTTGCACGCTCAGTTCTAAGTGCGGCAGCCACTTGATCGACAATCATTTTATCAATAGCAGATTGGCTTTTCTTTTTAGGTGGCATGGTTCTATCAATTATACAAGAGATGTGGTATAAGTATGATGTTGGATAATAAGCACGATTAGAATTGATAGAAGAACAACGTTGGAAATTAAATCACAACACAAGACGAGATAAATTTATACAACAAAATTTACATTCATATATAGTTAATCGCTTATATCGAGTTACAAAATCGAAACCCGTGATGTGTTTCTTCAAAATTTTGCTGACGAAACTATCAACAAGAATTACATTGTTTACTAGCTATTACATATCTTACTAACTATTATAATAACACTAGTTTTTCAAGAGTCCGGGGATTGATGCGGCTCGGGCTGATTGTTATTTCCATGAGCGGCCAACACATCAATGGCGTCATTTGGGCGAAACTACCTAGAGGCCCTTAGTTCTTTAAACATGATCTGCATTTCTGCCCGTACGTTGTAGAGATCGATCTCAAGCCTCATACTATTGGTTTGAGCAATTTCTAGATTGATTTCCGCCGAAGCTACGCGGCGTTTCAATTCTATAACTGCCACCGCCTTCAATTTGTGCTCGATCCATATGGGTGACTTTGTTCTTAAGCACCGGAAACCGGTTGTAGGATCCAAGACAATGTCTTCCACATGTGTAAGGCCCTTTTGGATATCACTCATATCCAAGATTGTCAGATCGGTTCGTTTTCGAGCATTAAGGGCTTCAACTCTTATTGAAGAGATCTCCGTTTCACGACGATGCATTGCCCTTGACATAAAGTGGACATGATTTTGAAGTGCAGTGACATCTTGTCTCAGACATCCCATTTCGTACCTAGGGAAGTTCGGAAAAGTATTTGATGGTCCTCCAACTTCATAGGTAGAGGAAGGGCCCCCAATGATATAAGGCCTTTCCCCAGTAGCAGGAGTAACCGAAACATGAATAAATGGTGACATTGGTGACAGTGGAGGTGGAGATCCGTTGAATATGACATCCGCTTGAAGAGGTTCTTCCTCTTCTTCATCATCATCGGAAATCACTTCCATGTCATCATCATCATCATCTAAGATCATATTTTCATCTTCTTCCGGATCTTCGTTCGGATCATCCTCGAGTTCATTTTCATCAGCTAAATTTTCATTTGGTTCCTCATCCTCGTCATCCCCATAGTCCACAATATCAAGATAATCATCATCTTGATCCGGGGGATTCTGTGCTTGGATGGGAGACGGAAGTACTTGCTCTTGTTGAGCTGGTATAGCTTGATTTGGAATAACGAGATCGTGATCTGTAGATGGTGGTACAGACATAATGTCTGCATAAGAGTATTCATGTTCAAAGTTAGTTAAACGTTCATAGCAATTTAAACAGTGATATGTCAAATAGTGGGCATGGCACACGGAATGTAAAGACTAAGAACAACAAATAATGCATCACTCTTATTCTCAAAAGATTAAACGAGTCTAACTCATAACCTCATAACCTGAACCGGTTCATTTTTTCATTGAGAATTCACAAAGATAACTCAAAGCTATTTTGCATTTCTAATCTTTCTATATCAAAAAAGGCAACCATTATACTAATATACTGTAGTGTGCAGACTCAATGTTTGGGAAGTAAATACAATTAACCCAAACCATAAAATCATATTCAAATGAACCAAACAAAGCCAAGTTAGCAAGTTATTCAAATTTCAAAGTATCATAGTGCTAATTGACTTGCATGAAGGTTACAAAGTTAACAATGGTCTTGAATAGGTTATCACAATAGCAAAATAAACAAACCATTTGATTGACTATGATGAGTGTGCAAATACTCATCATTTTGTACTGCTTAGAATGCCAAAACATCCGAAAACACTCGTAAATGCATCAAAATGATAAAAATATCACAAATAAGTGTTTTATGTGTTTTAAATGCAAAATACCAAAATCGTGAAAACATATCAAGTTTGCATAATTGGCGCTTTAGTCCCTAAGTTTCAAAAGTTGTCAAATTTAGTCCTCGTAAATCAAAATAAAGAAAATATCATTTAAGGTCCATGGATTCAAAAGTTGTTAAAACAAACCCTTCAAAGTTTAAAATTGCAAAATTACAACTTTGGTCCTCAAGTTTGAAAAATGTCAAAATAGTCCTTGGATATTTAAAAAGTGAAAATTATCAAATATTATCCTTGTACTATTAAAGTTTGTCAAGTTTGGTCCTTTTGATAACTTTGGAGAAATTATGTGTTCAAATTTTAAAAAATGTAAAATTACATAAATAGTCCTTGTGTATTAAACAAACCAATTGGACCCTTTTTGTATTAAAACCCCAGCCAAAATCAAAAAGAACCCCTGCCAAATAAACCTTGACCCAGTCAATAACCCACATGAACCCCCACTTATTATACCACTGGTCAAAATAAGTCAAACGCGCCAAAATACCATTGCCACTGTTCATCTCCCTCTCCAATGTCTGAAAACCAAAACCAGAGGTGGTTTTTCCACCTTTTCCCTTTCCACCTCACCCCTAACAGCTGGTTACCCACTCCCTAACACCTCCACATCCAACAAATTTCATTAATGCTAATAACCTGCTCAAATGACTTTTTTGGCGCCAAAAACTCCACATGGACGAATATGATGATTTTGACCAATCCAATGGTTGGAATGAGGTGGGATATGTTCAGAGATGTCGACAAAGCTGAAAATGATCATTATAAAGCAAGGAAGAAGCAATGTGGAAGATATCTAGTATTTTTAATTTAGCTTATGTCGTTTTAATTAAATTTAAAATTCCAGTGTATGTTTTAGCTTTCAAGCTCTGTATTTCAAGTTTCCAGTGTACAATAAAGCTTTTGTGAACATCAATTTCAAGTTTTAAGCTTAAATTTCAGTTTATGCATTTTCAAGTTTAAAAATTTCATGAATATTTGAATGTTGTTAAGCAGTTGTTGTTAAGGACTGAGTAAGATCATATAAGCTCCTATAAAGCTTATTAAAGCTTTTAGAAACTTTAAAAATCAGTTTAGAATCAAAAAGAGAAAATACCAAAAATACCAAAAAAATTAGTTAAAAATACAAAAATCCATGGAGATGGTGATCAAAGCTGGAGCAGGGTAAATCTTGGATTGCTTTGGGTTTAGAAGCTTAGTGGTAAGCTAATAGGGGTGATCTTTGGACCTTGTTCTGTGTTTTCATCTCAATACAAGTTGTAAGCCTTTATAAGCTATTCTTGCATTTCACTGTTTAAGTATTCATAAGCTTAAATCTTTGTGTCTTCATGTTCATTAGTATTAGTTAAGTATATATAAGCATTAAAACCAGTTGCTTGTTCTCTTTAATTTATAGTTAGCAAAAAATTTAATTTAACAGTTAATTTAGTATAATTGTCATTTCTTAGTTTAATGTTGTTATTGTTTTTGTTTAATGTTTCTTTAGTCTTAGTAAATGATTATATAAGGTCTGCAATCAATTTCATGGTCTTGATCTTTGGAATCAATTGAAAATCTTCAAAACAGTCTCAATTAGAACTGTTTGGATTAGCTTGTTTAACTAAGTTAAAGGGTGTTCAAGACAGTGTTATTGGTTGTTGTTTATCACATTTGGTCTAAATAGCTTATCAAACAAAGAAAACCGGTGTTCATTTGTTAAAAAGTCAAAATATCCTTTGATCACACCTTGATCATTAAGCTCGTTGGATTTTTATGTTTCATGATCTTGTTTTCATGCTTTTAAGTTGATAATATTGATCAAATAAGTCTTAATACACCTTAATACATCATAATCAATGCTTAGGATCAATTCAAAGTTCATTTTAGTCAACTTATTTGGTTTTAATAAAAAGTCAAAATTTCAAGATAGTGGTTTTGAATAAAATAGATTAATTTTATAGGACTACAAATTAGCTTTCAATATTTGAGATTTTGGGATATCAAAATATAGTTGCTTAGCCTTAACCTAGTATTTTTTATAATTTCTAAATAGCTTATTTAATAGCTTATTTCCTAGCTTCTTCTTAGTACTCTTTCAAAATGTGCTCAGGTACGCTTGAGCCTACCATTTTCATAAGCTCACTGAGCTTATTAGTTGGTCATAGGTTGTGAAATTTGGTTCTTTGGAAAGCTAACCTAGCCATCTTATAGTTCCAAGCTTATTTTTCCACTTTGCAGCTTATTTGCTAGGGCTGCATCTAGCTTTTTCTTTGTCCCAATTCTGTGTTACATAAGTACTCAGTCAATTCCAAGCATTTTCACAAGCTTGCCACAAGCTCATTAGTGAACCATAGTAAGTGAGCTTGGACTTTTTGGAAAGCCAACCAGCTCATCTTGACACCTCAGTTTTAATTTTGAGCTTTTAAGCTTATTTGATAAGCTAAAATTGCTTGAGAAAGTGGCTTCAGACCTGTTTGGATATTAGGATTTGCATAAAGTGCTTATTTGCTTATTTCCGACTTTTCAAGATGCTTATTTGTGTCTTTTAGCTTAATATAAGTAGCTCTAGCTTGTTTGTAGCTTATTTCATCCTTGTTTCAAGTCAGAAGCCTGTTTGAGCTTAAAACATCAAATAAGCTCATAAACTTTAACCTGTTGAGCTTTTAAGCTCTTAATCATCTTATTTTTAAGTTTGAAATTTTTGTTTTCATAAAAGTTACTTATAATCAGTAGTATAATAGGTTTATAAAATAAAAACACAAAACATCATTTTAAATATAGTGATAGCGTTTATTTAATAGAAATTAGCTTTTTGATTTTTCTTTTCAGCTTATTATTAAGCAAATTCTGTTTTTATAATTTTCTTAGTTTTCTGTCACCTTAGGATATTTTTAGAAAAAGTTTCATAATTTTCCTAATCTGTTTAGTATTTATTAAAATTCAAAATAGTTAAAAGTATTAAATAATTAATAATAACTAAATAAATAACATAAAAAATATCTTTTCAGTTTTAAAATTAGTTTTATAATAATCTAGATTTTTCTAAGTTAAAATTTTATTTTTCCAGGTTAATTTTATATTTTCTTGTATTTAAGTGTATTATAAATAGTAATTAATTAATAATAAATAGATAAAAAGTGTAAAAAAATATATTTTCAATTTTAAAATAAGTTTTATAATATTTTAGATTTTTCTAAGTCATAAGTTTATTTTTCTAGCTTTATTTTATATTTTATTATATTTTAGAGTATTATTAAATAGTTAAAAATAGTTTTAATTAATAATAATTAAATAAATAGTTATAAAAATAATTTTAATTTTCCAATAATTTTCTTTTATTTTTAGGATTCCAAAATATCATTTTCATATTTTTAGGTCTTTTATTTCTTAAAACTCACGCTTTATTATATACGCTTCGTTTTAATATACGCACGTATTTACGCTTGTCTTATCGATTGTTGTGCTTTACAATTCGTATCCAAATACATTCCAATCAATCAAGAGTGTAAATATTCCAAAATCCTTATCGATCACTATCCTTAGTGATTATTCGACATCCTGAATTTGTTCAAACACCATTCATCCTCCGCGACTTAACGACTGTGGAAACACTATACTCTCCGGATCTTAATTGCATTGGTTTCGCATCGCTTGAATTTTATTACGGTTAACCATTCACAAGTGGTTAGCTTGTGTGATAAACTTGACCGTCTGGAGGCCAATCGGACTAATAGTAGCAAACGACCCATTCGCCTAAGTCCCAACACAAGAGCAAAATAAAAAGAGTCGTAGTAGCTTTTTTCCATACTTACTAAAAGAAGTTGAGTCACGGTACCATTTAAGAACCAAAAGATGTTGAGTCACAGTAGCATTTTTCCATCTTGAGTCATACATAATTGGATGTTGACTAATATATTGTTTTGACTAATAATTGAAACTTTTACATTAGTTAATTACTAATGTGGTATGGGAATTGGAGGAAGGAGAGTTAGTGACACAAAAAGTGGTCACTAAAAGTAGCTACCAAAATGGGAGGAAGGAGGAAGGTGGTTTAGTGACACAAAAGTGGTCACGAAATTGTCACCAAGAAATGGGGAGGAAGGTGGAAGGAGGTTAATGACACTTTTCATTGCAAAATGTGTTACTAACATGAAGAAATGGGAGGAAGGAGACATGGCGACACTAAAATTGTGTCAATAATTGTGAAATGGGAGGAAGGAAGATATGAACATTAGGGAGTGTGAAGAAAGAAATGTGCATCAGGGAGTGCGATTCAATGTGCTTAAGTGCATCACTGAGTACATTAATTCATGCATCAAACACTAAAACTCTATTGCCAAACACACTTGTTGCCAAACAACAAATCATTAACCTTTATTGCCAAATCACTCTTTACTGCACAACAAACGCTGAAACTCTATTACCAAACACACTTGTTGCAGAACCAAATATCATAAACTTATATTTTAAAGCCAAACACAATTGCAACAAAACCTAGAGCTCATATTTGCATAATTATAAACGGAAACACAAGAGTTGACACCACAGAAGACAATCGGTCCTCAAGAACCAAGCGATATCATAACCACTTATTGTAACCGATAATTTAATGGATGAAACAACTATTTTGCCAATCCATGAGATCTACAAGGAAAAAATAAAAAGACACCAACTGCAGCTTACACGGATACACTATCAAACCCACTTAAAACCATTAAAGGAGAGAACATGAACATATCTTAAAACTTCCATTAGCATTAACATGTGCTTTGATAACAACATAATTTAGCCCTCCCATGTACAAAATAGGGCTTTGAAGTGGCATAAAGTGTTGCACTTCCTTAGTTTGTTACATCCAGAACAAGTGTAACATCCTCAGTTTTAAATAGCAGCTGAAGCTAATCGAGGATATTACTTATTCGCACAAAGTACACATTACAGAAAACGACTCTACATGAGACGTTTTCAAATACATTATCATTCGAATTTATTCATAATATCATAGTAGCGGTCCCATAATGTACATAATAAGTTTAAAAGTTTTTCGAATGATAATATGCATAGTCTTCAAAATGCCTATTCCGTGTGCCTTCATTCCCGTGCCATACATATCTTACGGACCTGAGATAAAACATGCCGAAAAGTCAACACAATGGTTGAGTGAATTCATAGTTTTGTAAACAGTAGTGGACAATAGTTTGTATTATAATTGCAATGTGTACAATTATCTTCTTGAAAGTTATTATTGCTCTAAGCTCATGGAACTCACGACTGACTGTAGTATATATATCACCGGACGATATATATAGATATAAGTAACATGCCCCGAGTAGGTATTTGCCATATACCTAGGTAGTTCAAATAAAGTGCGTTTGGTTACCGATCCGTTAACACAAACGGATTAAATCAATCCCGATAGGCCTATCCACTATATTTGCGCTCACTCCCGTGATTAGTGGTCCATGATATAGGGGACTTTTGGCATAAAAAACTTAGTGGTATGCAATAATACAGTCAAGGCATTCAGTTTTCAAGTAATTGTCCATAATAAAACATTTAGCATGTATCTCTCCCAAGTAGTTTATAAAACAGTTAAACAAAAGTTGGGGCTATGAACTCACCGTAGTTATCAGTAGTAATTTATAGCAACAACAACGTATGTCAAGATTGCGATCTTTAGTGATTACCTACGAAAGTATAATAATTATGTTTTATTATAGTTTTCAATATAAGTGTACAAGTATATGTAACTTGTTGGCTTATGATGTTGTACATGGATATTAAGCTAAGGTATCGCTCAAGTGTTTGCTTGGCTCATAGCCTTTTTATAAATGACCTCATACCACCGTTCGGGCTATCAAAATCAAGAGGTCATGTAGTAATCGCACGAGGAGCCAGGACACTTTAAATCGTAAATCCACAACTCGTCGATACGACACCCCGAAGAGGCCTCTTTATGATAATGAAATTCCCTACTATTGTAGTACTTATCATTTATAAGTAAGTATTTGACGAGACAAATGTTGTACAAAACATATGTCGTCTTTCGTCAAAGACTATTTGAGTAGTGACGTGATAGTGTTATGAGTTATGTCGTGAAGTAGTTTAGCGTAAGTGTTATAATGAAATGATTTCGGCGTGTCATATTATGATGTTGTGTAAAGGTTTCAAAAGTATGTTTTGGACTAATATATTCATGGTTTTAGAAGTTAAAACTTGTGAAAATGGTATTTATATAGTTTATGTGTCATATAGTCATTTTGTCAAAGTCTAGTAAAGCTCCATTTAATAAATAAATTTTTGGAACAATTTTTGGGTCAACATACCCAAACTAGTCATGTGGCTTAGTTATAATTTAACAACTTTGAAATAACAATCATGGTCATATCTAGTGGTCCTATTCAAGTTAAAATAGCTTGAGGTATTAGTCTTGGTTTAACCATGGCTTGGTTTTGGTCTCAAAGAGTAAAAAAATACAACTAAGTTTTCTTTAACCATGGGTTTTTCGGTCACAACAGTCCGTGTAGTTTTTTTGTTTTTTAGACTTTTCATTCACTTTCTGCTCATGTGCCCCTGAGATTTTGAAAAAAATTTCATTCCGAGCAACTTTCGTGTTTTACACTTTTGCCGATTCGGACCAGAAAAGGGTTTAAATCGCGTTTTAAAATCGTTTCAGAAGTCTTTTTGACATAATATCAAGTTTTCATCTAGCCATCTTCTTTTAACCATAACTTTTAATCTATAAGTCAATTTCAAGTGATTCAAAAGCTCAAATTCAAGTTTTTACTTCCTCTAACAACTTCTTAAACTTAATCAAGTCCAAAGTTTATGATTTTTATGTTAAAACTCGTGATAATTCACTAGTTTCTTACTAGTTGTCTTAATGAGTTTCTACACTAGTTTTTACCCATCAATTTTATGTACAACATCATGCAAGCCTTATTACATGTACTACTTATATCAAATTAAATCAAATAATCATAAATATTATTACAACCATATTGAATGACAAGAAATTTAAATAACTTCTTACAAGAGTTAGGTTGAATAGTCACAAGAACAATCAAGCCTAAACCCTTTTCCAATCTTCAACCTTCTTCAACCTCTTAAACCAAGCTTTACCAACCTTCTTACCCTTGCAATAAACCCTTTTACTTCAGCCCTAACTTCCTTGTGTAGCTCTTATTTCACCCTTGAAATCAATAAAACAACCCTAGGATCATGTAGGTACCAACTTAAGCTCCATCTTCTTAGTGTATTTTGAAGTATGAATCAAAGTAAATATTGAGTGTTTGTGGGTGAATAGTGGACGGCCAAAGAGAGGAGGGAGGGAGTTTGTGTGTGAAATTTGCATGTGAAATGATAAGATTTGGTGACTTGGGGTATATGGGGGGACAAGAAGTGATGAGTAGTTTGCATGTGTGTAGAGAAGAGGCCACTTGGCTTGTGTGAAGTCATTTGCACGCCACCTCCTCATGAGGTGGTAGTGCATGTGTATTTTGTGATAACTTTGTATTTTTAGGGTATAGTTTGGTCCCGGTAATTACTAATGTTAATCCCTTAATTCATGAAACTTAAAACCGGGTAACGTAAAAATGTAATACTTCCAAAAATGTTAAAACTTATCAACATACTCCAACTAGGTATATTAAAAGTAGGATAAGTCTAATATGGTGTTTCTATGTTGTTAAAACCTAGTAACATAGGTTCGGCATGCAGCGTGACACGTAAAGGGTAAAATGTGTACCTAAAATTTAATAAAGTGGCAATAATTCATATGAATTATGACTAGTGGTGAAACTAAAGTATTTTTGAACACGTAGACTTTTCCTAGACTTGTGTTGGTTTTGAGGATAATTTACACTATTTAATTTTTGATATTACTTATATAAACAATTAAAAGTAATTTATATAACATTAAATAGTAAAATATGGACCCGAAATATGCGAGGTGCTACAACAAGTAAGCATAAATTTTAATTTAAGTTGCCCTTGCAGAACAAAATAGGGTATGAAGTGGCATAAACCGCAAAGACTTCATTTAAGTAAGTATTGATGTGCACTGGGTTTGATCTTATAATTTTGTCCATTATCTTATTAAACAATTGTGGGTATGATGCTTTAGAAGTCGCCCAAACCAAAGCTCTAAATTCAACTCATTGTGAGGACTTTGGAAATCCTTCTTAAATGTAACAAGCACACTCGACCGCAAGAGGCATCACTTCTTTCACCGCTCAATAAGAAAATAAGTAATATAAGCATCAATAAGAAAATAATGTATATAAATTATTATTAAGTAATATAAGTTTGTATAACTAACCTTGTGTTGATCGACATGAGCGCCAAACCATGGCCATTTTAATTTCCAAATCATCCCCTAATAAATCAAGAAACCACCTCCAGTTGTCTTTATTCTCAACTGTAACTATAGCCCATGCCACAGGAAATATATGGTTGTTTTCATCTCTACCAATTGCGGTCAAAATTTCACCACTATTTGGTTTTTTTAAGAAACAACCATCTAATGCAATGATTTTCCTACACCCTAACTTCCAACCCTCTTTCAAGCCATGGAAATAAACATAAAATCTTTCAAAATAAGTTTTATCATCAGGGTTGACTGTAACACCTACCTTTATAGTCGAACCCACATTTGATTCAAGCAACGCCTTAGCATATGACCTAACCATGCCATAATTACCCTAAATAGCAGACTCACCTTCATTCAATGCCCATGTCTTTGCAAACCTACATTGGTTAGGACTGATAATCCACGAGTACTTTTTCATGACGAGGTCGGCTATCTCATGTAACTTTGTGTGTGGGTTGGACCTAATTTTATCTCCAAAGGGTTTCCCTATCCATTTGTAATTAACTAGTCTACCATAGTCAAAGGTCCTAACACAAGTGTGCACATCCACCATAGACCTAACCTAAAATGAATCCTCTCCTCTTAAAATATTTCCAAAACATCTCCATGGGCAATCAGATTTACCAGTTGTGTCACTTGGATACTTTTTGTATGATCTTTGTTTACCTTTTCTAGGATCCTTCAGCGTTTCTTTCCTCTGACCACATTTTGCAATGATTTTGTCCTTTGAACATCTGTAAAACCACAAAGAAAAACCATTTGCTAAAGCGTAGTATGTGAGACATTCTTTGAACTTGTCACCATTTGCATACTTCTCTCCAACCTGTAGTACATAAAAAAGAGAGTAAATTACACCATTCGTCCCTGTGGTTTGGTTGAAATCCCTACGCTCGTCCCTTCCTTTTTTTTCCTTGCATCATGAATCCTTATAACCAAGTTTCGTCACATTGTTCGTCCCTATCACTAACGGCCGTTAGCTTGGCTCGTTAAGTCTGCCCACGTGCCTCCCACGTGGGGGTATTTTTGTCTTTCTCTTTTCCTCTATTTTGAAAACCGGATTCTTGTTGGCCAACATAAAAGTAGTTCTAATTTTTTGTTTTTGTCCGCTTTTATCGCTTTCCTCCGCTTTTATGCGTTTTACGGCTTTTTACGCTTTTTTCCGCTTTTCTTATGTTTTCGCCCCTTTATCCATTTCGTCCGTATTCTTACATTCTCATACGCTTTTACCCGCTCGTCCGCTTTTAATACATTTTCATCCGCTTTTATACGTTTCATCCGCTTTCATACATTTTCATCCATTTTATACGTTTCGTCCGCTTTTCTACGCTTTTATACGTTTTCGTCCATTTTCATACATTTTGGTCCGTTTTTATACGTTTTCACCCGTTTTTATACGTTTTCGTCCGTTTGCATACGCTTCCATCCGGTTTTCTACATTTTCATCCGTTTTCTATGTTTTCATCGTTTTATTTGTTTCGTCCGTTTTATATGCTTTAAATGTTTCGCCCATTTTTCTACATGTTCATCCGTTTTCTTACGCCGCCCCTTATACATTTCGATTCGTTTCACACGTTTTATCGTTTTTCACGTTTTATCCGTTTTGTCTATTTATATACATTTTCGTCAGTTTTTTTCGTCCGTTTTCTTACGTATGAAAACAGATGAAAACTTATAAAAATGGACAAAAATTGATAAAAAAACGTATGAGAAGACGAAACGGATAAAAACATATCAAAACGTATAAAAACATATTAAAACGTATAAAATTAGACAAAAACATAGAAAAACGGACGAAAACGTACAAAAATAAATGAAAATGTATGAAAACGGACGAAAACGTATATAAACGGATGAAAACGTATAAAAATGGACGAAAATATTTAAAAATGGATGAAAGCGGGTAAAAACGTGTGAGAATGTAAGAAAACGGATGGAAATGGATAAAGGGGACAAAAACGTAAGAAAAACAGGAAAAAACGTAAAAAAAAAAAGCATAAAACGGAGGAAAACATATAAAACGGACAAAAACAAAAAAATTAGAACTACTTTTATGTTGGCCAACAAGAATTTGGTTTTCAAAATAGAGGGTAAAATAGAAAGACAAAAATACCCCCATGTGGGAGGCACGTGGGCAGACTTAACGAGCCCAGCTAACGGCCGTTAGTGATAGGGACGAACAGTGTGACAAAACTTGGTTATAAGGATTCATGATGCAAGAAAAAAAAGGGGGGGACAAGCGCACAGATTTCACCCAAACCACAGGACCAATGATGTAATTTACTCTAAAAAAAATAAGTTTAATGTTTGTGTAATGTATTCAATAATTTGCAACAACAATTTAGTAACTACAAGAATTATACCTTTGGTTTCCTCATCTTCCAATGGGCACCCTCATCATAAATGGGATACTTGTCCCCTGATTTCTCAACAATGGTAAAAGGATCTAACTATTTCTTCATCAATACCTCCATATAAGCTTCATGTTCTAGCACAGTTTCATTGTCATTAATGTCAAAAACTCTTTTGGGTGGTGAACTTCCTTCAGGCTCAGTCTCTATTACTTCATCCTCAACAGTATCACTTGTATTTTTATTTTCCAATCTTCTTTTCCTTAGTTCCAAAAGCTCATCCTCTCCATCACTCAGATAATCATAAGACCTTTCAGACTCTTCACTTTCACTTTCAGAACACAAATTCATTTCAATATGAGCATCATTTTCTGAACCATGGTTACTATCACTATCAGAATCAAATGTTGGATTCTCATTCTCTCTAATGACTATGCCATTACCCCTAGATAAAGCCTTCTTTTTCTTCCTTACAAGACTGTCATCTTCAACCATTATACTTTTACCCTTATCAACGTTTTTTTGTTACAATAGGTTCATCAACAACAGTATTAGAGTTAGCCTTATCAACAACACTTTTATTAATATTAGGGTTTTTGTCAACTAAAGTATCAACTACATCCACGTCATCCTCAATGTTTTCATCAACTAAAGTTTCTACATTATCTGCAACATCTAAAACCGTTGCATCACTGGTTTAGCCATTTATAGCACCTACATTCTCTGCAACACAAGTATGGCCATCAACATCACCTACACTTTCTGCAACACCAGTTTCACCATCCTTATAACCTATCTCAGCCATATTATCATCTACCATATCTTCTTCTATAGGAATATATCCTAAACAAATATCATCATGTATGTCCATTATTATCTATAAGAATGAACAAAATAAGTTCAAACCCTAATTTAACACAAAAATATTAACAATTGACAGAAGCAAATAAACAATTAATATTTGTGTACAAATCGGGTAAATGACGTTAAAAAACATATCAACATTCTATTTTTTGGGCTAGTTGTGGAAAAGGACACTAATTTCTTGTTTTATAATTTTAAAATTAGGGTTTTATGTTGATTGAAATTGATGTTACTGCAAGTGAGGTTATATGGGGAGATCATATGTACTTGGTACATTACTTTATTCAAATTCCATACACAAATTACCCTAGAAGTAGAATTAAGTAGTAATGTGGGTAGAAATATGGAGGCATGTGGAGGAGAAGGACGTGGAATTGAGCTGTGAATAAGAAATTCTTAAAAGTGTGCAAAATTCATGCAACTGTTGAGGGGGTAACTTTATACATCAAGTTAAGTGAAATGGAAAGATTAGTACATAGGTTTGCAAAAAAAAATATAAGTACACATAGTTGGAATTTGTGACAAGTAAGATACATTTTAAATACATTAGCCCTATTTTTAATAATTTTTACTTATCAAAATTTATATTTTGTGTTACATATTTTTTTATTTTAGTTTTATAATAAAAATAAAATTATAAAAGGAAAATAAAAAGATATCGAAATCCAAAAGTGGGATAAGTTGCTAGGTAAAATAAAAACAAGAAACTAGATCGTCTAAGCTATCAAATTAGGTTTAAAAAAAATAATAAGAAAAAAAAAAGAAAAAAAACTTGTTCAACATCAGGCCGCCACTAAAATGATTAGCTCAAGTATTGTAATTAGATACGTTTATATAAGAAAGCTAAATAAATAAATGATATAGTTCCATATTATATGAACCGATAAATTTTGAGTAGTTTAGTCTGATTAGAAGAAAAAAAATAGTTTTATATAGCTTAAGCTTGTAGCAAAAGGTGAGAGCCTATTCAAGTAGATTTAGCTGAGATGATCACTAATAAACTTACCTATGTTTGGTTTTAAATATTTTGAAATCAGTTTTGAGCAACTCGTAAGTTGGCTAGAATCAATTAGCACCCTTAGAAATTAGAATAACGTATATGAATCTTCTTGGATATCATGAAGCTTAGGTCTTGTTATGTGACGCCTCTCAGAGCCAAAAGCAATTAACCATTTTGTTTTATTTTCGGTCTTTGTTAAAACTACGGTGATAATTCCACCGCTTAATTCAATCTTATATAAGATACTCGAATATCTTATCTTCTACCGATGTGGGATATATTGTTACAAGCTCCACCACTTAATTTTCGTCATCCTCGTCAAGCCTACACATAACCAAGATCCATGCCTTAGAAGATTATTCACAACCTAAGATGATATGGCTCGACACCATTTGTAGTAGGTGAGCAAAATCAATTGAAAACCAAACCGAACGACAAGCCAAACCGAACCGACCTTATTCGGTTCGGTTCGCCGCTTTTGTATAATTATTTCGGTTTTAATCGATTCAGTCAAAACACATTTATTCTGCTCGAACTAGCTAAATTGGGCTGACCGAACCGAACCAAACCAACCTTATTTCAATTCGGTTTCGATATTACTCGATTCGATTCTCGGTTCACATTTAACCTTAATCGGTTTCGGGTCGGTCGGGTTTAGTCGGTTGGTCTAGTTTAACCCGTGCTCACCTCTAATTGGTAAACTTCCCGGAAAGCCAAAGCAATGGACTACTCACCTCGTAATCTTTTGATTTTAACTAAAAATCATAATTGAAATATCTAGTAACTCACAACTTTAAACTTATTAAGATCTCAAATATCTTATCTCCCACTGTTACAAGACAAGTTGTTTCATCGTCTATATTTATTTTACTGTGTTTATCGTTGTATGTGTTTATTCATCGGATATGTTCGCTATAATGTGACAACTCGCACTTTTCTAGGTATCCGTTTCGAGAAAATTCATTTGTTTTTCAATTACGAACTTTTCTCGAACTCATTTGACGTGAAACGAAAGTTATCTCATGAACGTGAAAATCGGACGCGCAATGCGTCTTAAGACAATTGTAATCTCGTTAAAGATTCTATTTGATCATTAATTCTATTGGTGAGAACGTAGTCAAATAAATACCCATTTTATTAGAAAATGATTTCAAAATATTGGCGCAAGTTTCGTGGTCTCACGAGAAATCTTGATAACCGAAACGAGCTCGAGAAGTGTTATCGTGAAAGATTGGGGCAATTAGCACAACCGCCCCTCCATTTTAATACCAAAAGCACCCTTAACTTGGAGAATTGACACCTTTAGTCCTCTTGGGGTATATAAACGTCCCAACCCACTCATTCTCACACTTTTACACACACACTTCTCTCATCCCTCTCTAAAAATCCGGTCACCGAAAACACGTCCGATCGTCTTCTCCGGCGAGATTCGCCACGCCGTCACCCTATTACACCAACTATACCATTCAATAGATCGTCTCATCGTGGTTCTTTTGACATACTACACGCGCCATAAAAAGCAAAACGCAGTAGATCTTGAAAACAAGATTCAAATTCAAGGGTTTTAGTCTTGAATGAGTATAAAGAGGTTTCACGTTGTTGGGGTTGCATCCGAGAGCCACCGCCACCGTTGCTGTGGTCACAGTCACCACATCCCTCACCGCTGTCATCTCCTTCATTCTTTCTTTTCGTTCTTGTTTCGATGGTAAGCCGAGACACCCTCTTGTTAGTTTGTTATTATTAGTATTATTTTGATGGGTTGGTTTTCGTGGATAAAAATGGGATTGAAAACGGATTGTTTGTAATGTGGGCTGAGTTAACTCAACTCGAACGAGTCAAGTCGACTCAGTTGAGTCAACTCAGTCGAGTTGAGTTGACCGGTTATAAACGTGATTTAAAAACGTGTTTGGTGCTAATTCGTGTGGTAGAAAACATTTCTATGGGTGGTTGTTTGATTCTTTGGTTCTCGGTCGAATGTGGAAACCTACATGACGTATGGTATGTCCCGAGTTGTGTCTCAGATTTGTCGGTTTTGGTTATGATAACATTGGTTTTGCTTGCTTAGCCTCGGGTTCAATTAGAAACCGAGAGGTGTGTTTGTCGGTTTCGGTTATGTCGCGACACCACAAGGGTGTTTCATGTTCAGTTTTGAATCTTAACTTGCCATGATTCATGAAGAAAGTCTTATCTCAGGTTTCACGTATAACAAGAGTGAGTTTGAAAATGTTTTTGTACTCCCAAGTTATATGCATTTGGGTTATAAAATGTTACGATTAATATTAGTAAAGCTAATTGGAAATAATATTTTTCGAATGTGAAAAACATGACTGGCGTGCTTTAAATTGTTGACTCGCGGTTCATTGGTACGTTTCGGTAACTCGTGGTTGACACTTGCTATTGAACTTTACGTATATTGGACTTATATCGGACTATTTGGACTTGAGACGGAGGTGATAAATTAGACTCTACTCGTATGGACCAATATATGAGATGAAACTAATGATAAGTGGCAAAACAATAACTAATACATAATCTAAAAATTTGATTAACTACTAAAACTATTTAGTTAAGTTATTATTGAAACGGGTTGGAGTAATTAACTAGAACACATGTTTAATTATAAATCTAATGGGATATATTGTTTTAAAAATCAAGTTTTCATTAAAGTCTATTAACACGAAAATATTGTATAAACGGACGCATCATATCGGAATTTATAAAAACTTATTAAACTTATACTTCTATTTGAAAATCCTTTTATTTATATAAAACCCAACAATTTTATAAAAATTATGAAACGTTATTATAATTAGAGTTTCTTATAAAGTCTAATTGACTTTTCTAAACTATCTAGAGTTTCTTATAAATGCCTAAGGCTCAAACCATTTGCTTGTTTTATTGCTAGATGATTCTTACTTGTTTAGTTCCTTTATATATGTTTTATGCTTTGGTGTGTGTTCTTGAGTCTTGGTCAAAACTACTTGACTATTCTTATAATGTATGGGGATATACATTACGCTTTAGTGTGAGTTATATTTGGCGTGAGTTACTTGTCGAGCCTTGTCTTCTTACCACCACACGAAACATTAATGATAAACTTTTGTGATACGATATATTATACTTTTAAACAAACATTAATACGAGTAATCCACGAAAACTAAAACAAGTATCTTTTGAAAACTCAATTACTTTAAGATACATATCCTGAGATAAGCCTTACACTACTAGGTTGAGCAGATGACGAGCCATTGTGCCTATACTCTTGTATCGTTATGCGATACCACACTGTGATACTACTTTATTTCATTTCTCGATGCTAGTCATGCTAGTATCGAATCTTGCATTGCTTCGGACTAAGGTGAGTTCATAGCCCCACTTTTACTCTTTTAACTGTTTTACAAACTCCTTGGGGGAGAATACATGCTACTACTGCTTTTATGATCACAATTGCTTGAAAACTGTTTGCTGTACTCTTGATATTATGACTCTGCCTAAGTTGTTTGCCAAAAGTCCCCTACATCATGAACCATTAATCACTTGCGAGTGAACGCAAATATCGTGGATAGTACTATGGAATCGACGACCCGACTCGGTTATCGGAAATAACCGGGCGCACTATATTGGTATCTCTATGTAATTGGCTATTACATCTCGTAGGGCAATTTTATTTACTTACACCAAGAATTTAGGTGTATGCGTTAGTTTGGTGTCATGAGCTTAGTGCAATAATATCAACTATCTTTTATGGGCGATAACAACGTAGCCCATGGCTTATCTTAAACTTGAAAATCTTGTGATCAACTACTTATTTACTAAACCTATGAATTCACTCAACCATTGTGTTGACTTTTTAGCATGTATTTTCGGGATGAAAAGCGATAGCTAACTCGAGGCGCTTGGGCATTGGCATGGCATGGTCATAGGCGACTCGATTTACTGATGGGGACCATATTTTATTAATAGGCGATTTTCCGAAATAAATCAACTTTGTAAACTCTATTCTTACTTCAATAAATGAAATCTTTTATGAAAAATCTATTATTATTCACTTTGTGTTATGATCCAATTGAGTAGCATCCCAAAAACCTTTTCTTCCACTGCAAACCATTTTTGGGGGTGTTACAGTTGGTATCAGAGCCTTGGTTATAGAGAACTAGGAAATTTTCAAAACCTAGACTATAACCACTTTTACAAAAACTTAACCCTATGACCGACAAATGCCTGCCTGCCAAGCTGAATGCCTCACTTATGACTCGTTGAAGTCATCTTTGATAAGATTTGTGTTTTATTACTGACAACTTAACCTCACTATTAGCTATGATTGCTTTACTTATATGTATGTTTACGTACCACTGCGCTACGCCTTCTCCCCCACATAAATGAAATATTTGTTCCATCTTTCATACCAAACTTTAAAGACATTAGGGCATGGTACTAGTATAACTAAGCTAAGCATTGCAAGATTCATTGAACCTCGGGTGAATATAGATTGATCACCTATATTCAACCAGGGACAGTGGGACATAGCTTGATCACCTATGTCCGACTCAGAGGTGAATGTTGCAATACTGAAAGTAGTTATAATAGTGGTATGTCCACTTAACCTCCTCATTGACTTCTAAAAATGGTAAAATCTTCATGTGTGTTCATCATAAGAGTTATAAAAGTTTACTTCTACACATCACACACTGACGTCACAACATTTTCTCACTACGATACTTTTCTCCTAAGTGGAACACCTTTCTCATTACTACACTCTCTAAACTGACCATTTTACACTACTACCTTACGCCTCCGCTTCTACACCTTACTAGCAACGTGCATGGAGATTTGCATGACAGATGATGCACACTACCACTTCGTACAAGGACACCACAATGATCCATGTTGAAATGGACCACTTTACGCCACCACTTCGCGCCCTCCGTACCTACGTTATGTATGAGATTTGCTGAGCAGATTATGCATAACCGACGAAATGTTGCATGATGCAAGTTAGTGATGGTATTTACCATTTAGATTTGCTTAGTAGTTTGCGCGCGACTAACTAAATTTTAATTAACGCACGACACTACTCTAGGTTTAGATTATATTTTGGGTTGCTACAATACCATGTCTCCTGCTTTTCCCGTCCCATCGACTTATCGACTTCGTTCATGGATCATTAAACCTTTATTCTTTGGATCATTGCAACCCACGTCTTCATAACCCCAACCTATCATTATTCTCTCATACGTTGAGATTGAAATTGTCTCGTCATCCATTGCGATAATGATGTCACCTCTCTACCCCAAAACTCGTACTCAATCGATGAATCGGATTACATCTCTAGCGTTCTAGGAACATCACACCGACAATTCAAAAAAAAATAAATAAATAAATAAAATAAAATAAATAAAAAAAAAAAACCCTCGCTAAACACAAATAATAAACGAACGACTAAAAGATCTAAAGACATACCAAGAGTTAGCTTGCAACTCAAGCCCTTGGGAACGGATTCCTAACCTTTCACTCATTCATTTGAAATACCAACGGTCCGTTCTACTACCCTCTTATGAAATAATAAACCTCGTCGTTATCTAACGTGAACTACTTCCAACTATTTTACTAATCACTTCACGGTCATTTTTCCAAAAGGTCTTACTATTGTGCCATTAAACCAAAAATTACAACCTTACTCATACTTCATAAACAATGACCTTATTAATGCTTTGCAAACTATTCTCTATAGAGTGATAAACCGATAAATTACCTTACTATGAAACAACAAACAATGGCGATAGCAATTTGTAAACTATATTACAAAATATATTTTTTTTACGCAAGTTATATTACGGTCTTATAAACTATTCTACCCTTTTGGTGAGCTATTTTAGCCACCGTCTGATTTAAAATCATAAAACTTGGTACGTTTACCTCACGGACTATTCGCCTTTACTTTATCGACTATTATATCACCAACCTATAAACCATCTTGATATTAATTGAACTACGAAATCTTCTATTATTTGACAAACGATAAATTGTTTTCTTGTAAGCTATTTTACAAACCATTTCACGAGTTATGTTATAATCTGAATTGTGTCTTACCAAAATACTTCACTACCATTGTTAAGCCGTTTTTCTATCACTATATAAGCTGTTTTAAAATCACCTTACTAAGTTGTTGCTTTAACACCAAGCCACAACTAAGATTTATTATTAAACTGTAAATGATAAAAATGTTTCTTTCTTACTCAATAAAGTGGTTTTACAAACATTTTCATAAACTTTACTGCAATTTTCTTACAAACTATTTACTCCTCAAAAAAAAAGGATAACCGATATTTTCTTTTGTAAATAAACCAAAATTTTGGAGTGAAAATACGCGCTTTGTTTTGAAAACAATAAATATTTTAATTGCTAAGGAACAAACTCATCCATCATCTACAAAAGTTAAGGTATTTCAAAATTATTTGAAATTGCGAAACAACTTTTGAATTCACATAAAAACCTTCAACTTGGAACCGATTCCATGTTGTCGCCTAAGACCTTATTTAACAAGTTTTCATCACAAAAGCTGAAATTTAGCAATTTTCTTTACATACATCAAGTTCTCTCCTAAAATTTTAAAGGCTCTATATTTTAATTTTTTTATATATACCCCCACCTTCGAGAAGCATAACCTTAACAACTGAATCATGCTCATAAACTTTTAAAACTTCTCAAAACGTACATACCCAACTTTCTATCCTGAATTTGTTCGGATCAAAAGCAGAATGCAAACTGCTCACGATCATCAGAAGAGCTAAGATGGACGGATGACATGAATCTTTGAGACTCCATGATTGGAGACGAAGCTACGCTTAAAAGTCCCCCCCACGGAATTGTGCGATACGTTTAGTAAATGTGGAAAGTTTAATCTTCGTTGTGTTGATCCTTTTTAAGACTCTTGCTAGAGTTGAACTGGCAGCTTAGGGCTTTGAGCTACCGTCAGAACTTAGCTATTCATAACGTTTACGTGTGCATAATCAGAGGTAATGCCTCACTGCTGAAAACGATTATTGTCTTTACTGGGAGATATCCATATCGACGAACGCCTAAGTTGTGTTGAGGAACCAATCGAAATCGTGAATCGTGAAGTCAAATGACTTGAGCAAAGTCGTTTTCCTATTTTTACTGATCGGTGGAAACTCTAAGAAATATCTCGAATTCGCGTGAGAACGTGAAAATGGAATCTTGAGAAAGTATCTATATCTCTTTTCAAATCTAACGGATAACTCGAATTGAATCGCGAGGACGCGATTCCGTTAAGGAGGGAAGTCTGTGACAACTCGCACTTTTCTAGATATTATTTTCGAGAAAATTCATCTGTTTTTCATTTACGAACGTTTCTGAGCTCATTTGACGTGAAAACGAGAAAGTTATCTCATGAAACGTGAAAATCAGACACAGCGCGTCTTAAGACAATTGTAATCTCGTTAAAAGATTCTATTTGATCATTAATTCTATTGGTGAGAACGTAGTTGAATAAATACCCATTTTATTAGAAAATGATTTCAAAATATTGGCGCAAGTTTCGTGGTCTCACGAGAAATCTTGATAACCGAAACGAGCTCGAAGTGTTATCGTGAAAGATTGGGGCAATTAGCACAACCGCCCCTCCATTTTAATACCAAAAGCACCCTTAACTTGGAGAATTGACACCTTTAGTCCTCTTGGGTATATAAACGCCCCAACCCACTCATTCTCACACTTTACACACACTTCTCTCTCATCCTCTCTAAAAATCCGGTCACCGGAAAACCGTCCGATCGTCTTCTCCGGCGAGATTCCGCCACCACGTCACCCTATTACACCAACTATACCATTCAATAGATCGTCTCATCGTGGTTCTTTTGACATACTACACGCGCCATAAAAAGCAAAACACGCGCGTAGATCTTGAAAACAAGATTCAAATTCAAGGGTTTTAGTCTTGAACGAGTATAAAGAGGTTTCACGTTGTTGGGGTTGCATCCGAGAGCCACCGCCACCGCTGTCTTTGTGGTCACATGTACCACCACATCCCTCACCGCCATCTCCTTCATTCTTTCTTTTCGTTCTTGTTTCGATGGTGTCGAGACACCCTCTTGTTAGTTTGTTATTATTAGTATTATTTTGATGGGTTGGTTTTCGTGGATAAAATGGGATTGAAAACGGATTGTTTGTAATGTGGGTGAGTTAACTCAACTCGAGCGAGTCAAGTCGACTCGATTGAGTCAACTCAGTCGAGTTGAGTTGACCGGTTATAAGCGTGATTTAAAACGTGTTTGGTGCTAATTCGTGTGGTAGAAAACATTTCTATGGGTGGTTGTTTGATTCTTTGGTTCTCGGTCGAATGTGGAAACCTACATGACGTATGGTATGTCCCGAGTTGTGTCTCGATTTGTCGGTTTTGGTTATGATAACATTGGTTTTGCTTGCTTAGCCTCGGGTTTAGAAACCGAGAGGTGTGTTTGTCGGTTTCGGTTATGTCGCGACACCACAAGGGTGTTTCATGTTCGTTCTTTTGAATCTTAACTTGCCATGATTCATGAAGAAAGTCTTATCTCGTGTTTCACGTATAACAAGAGTGAGTTTGAAAATGTTTTGTACTCCCAAGTTATATGCATTTGGGTTATAAAATGTTACGATTAATATTAGTAAAGCTAATTGGAAATAATATTTTCGAATGTGAAAAACATGGACTTGGCGTGCTTTAAATTGTTGACTCATGGTTCATTGGTACGCTTGGTAACTCGTGGTTGACACTTGCTATTGAACTTTACGATATTGGACTTATATCGGACTATTTGGACTTGAGACGGAGGTGATAAATTAGACTCTACTCGTATGGACCAATATATGAGATGAAACTAATGATAAGTGGCAAAACAATAACTAATACATAATCTAAAAATTTGATTAACTACTAAAACTATTTAGTTAAGTTATTATTGAAACGGGTTGGAGTAATTAACTAGAACACATGTTTAATTATAAATCTGATGGGATATATTGTTTTAAAAATCAAGTTTTCATTAAAGTCTATTAACACGAAAATATTGTATAAACGGACGCATCATATCGAATTTATAAAACTTATTAAACTTATACTTCTATTTGAAAATCCTTTTATTTATATAAAACCCAACAATTTTATAAAAATTATGAAACGTTATTATAATTAGAGTTTCTTATAAAGTCTAATTGACTTTTCTAAACTATCTAGAGTTTCTTATAAATGCCTAAGGCTCAAACCATTTGCTTGTTTTATTGCTAGATGATTCTTACTTGTTTAGTTCCTTTATATATGTTTTATGCTTTGGTGTGTGTTCTTGAGTCTTGGTCAAAACTACTTGACTATTCTTATAATGTATGGGATATACATTACGCTTTAGTGTGAGTTATATTTGGCGTGAGTTACTTGTCGAGCCTTGTCTTCTTACCACCACACGAAACATTAATGATAAACTTTTGTGATACGATATATTATACTTTTAAACAAACATTAATACGAGTAATCCACGAAAACTAAAACAAGTATCTTTTGAAAACTCAATTACTTTAAGATACATATCCTGAGATAAGCCTTACACTACTAGGTTGAGCAGATGACGAGCCATTGTGCCTATACTCTTGTATCGTTATGCGATACCACACTGTGATACTACTTTATTTCATTTCTCGATGCTAGTCATGCTAGTATCGAATCTTGCATTGCTTCGGACTAAGGTGAGTTCATAGCCCCACTTTTACTCTTTTAACTGTTTTACAAACTCCTTGGGGAGAATACATGCTACTACCGCTTTTATGATCACAATTGCTTGAAAACATTTTGTTGTACTCTTGATATTATGACTCGCCTAAGTTGTTTGCCAAAAGTCCCTACATCATGAACCATTAATCACTTGCGGTGAACGCAAATATCGTGGATAGTACTATGGGAACCGACGACCCGACTCGGTTATCGGAAATAACCGGGCGCACTATATTTGGTATCTCTATGTAATTGGCTATTACATCTCGTAGGGCAATTTTATTTACTTACACCAAGAATTTAGGTGTATGCGATTAGTTTGGTGTCATGAGCTTAGTGCAATAATATCAACTATCTTTTATGGGCGTATAACAACGTAGCCCATGGCTTATCTTAAACTTGAAAATCTTGTGATCAACTACTTATTTACTAAACCTATGAATTCACTCAACCATTGTGTTGACTTTTTAGCATGTATTTTCAGGATGAAAAGGCGATAGCTAACTCTGGAGGCGCTTGGGCATTGGCATGGCATGGTCATAGACGACTCTGATTTACTTATGGGGACCATATTTTATTAATAGGCGATTTTCCGAAATAAATCAACTTTGTAAACTCTATTCTTACTTCAATAAATGAAATCTTTTATGAAAAAGCTATTATTATTCACTTTGTGTTATGATCCAATTGAGTAGCATCCCAAAAACCTTTTCTTCCACTGCAAACCATTTTTGGGGGTGTTACATATAATATTGTACATAAACCAATTTTAAATAACATGAAAGTAAACTTGCCGTTTTTCGAATTTTGACTCACTATACAAGTATTAGAGTGCTAGATGCACTAAACCATAGGCGTGTGTTGTAGGCATCATCACGCCGACTTTACCCTATAACATTCTTTAAAAAAAAAAAAAAAAAAAAATCAATCCTTGTAGTTTGTCTCGTGTCTCACATTAAATCCCTAAACTTTTTTTGCACAAACCATCCCTCCGTTAATAAAGCGGTCAATGAGGACTAACGGTGCAAATTATTTCTCCGTTATCTGCTAACGGAAGAAAGAATATTTGCATCGTCGATCCTAAGGACTAACGGATAATTTATTTTGAATAAATTGCATCGTTAGTCCCAAGGACTAATGATGCAAAAATTTTGAAAATAAATTAAAAGGGCCATAAGGAGGTGGTGGTTGTGGTGGGTGATGGATGTGGGTGGTGGCGGTGGTGGCGGAGGATGGCGGTGGCGATGATGTTTGTGGTGGGTGGCGGCGGTGGAGGTGGGTGGTGGTGGCGTTGGGTGGTGGTGGGTGGCGGTGATGGTGGTGGTGGGTGGAGGTGGTGGTGGTTGTGTTGGGTGGCGATGGAGGTGGGTGGTGATGGCGGTGAAGGCGGTGGCGGTGGTGGTTGTGGAGGGGTGGGTGGAGGTGGGTGGTGGTGATGGCGGTGGTGGCGGTGGTGGTTGTGGAGGGTGGCCGGTGGAGGTGGGTAGTGGTGGCATTGGGTGGTGGTGATGGTGGGTGGCGGTGGCGGTGGTGGGTGGTGGCGGTGGTGTGGGTAGCGATAGTGGTGGTGGTGGTGGTTGTCCCCCTTTTAATTTATTTTCCAAATTTTTTTTGCACCGTTAGTTCTTTGGACTAACGATGCAATTTATTTCCGAAAATAAATTGTACCGTTAGTCCGTAGGACTAACGATGCAAATATTCTCTCTTCCGTTAGAAGATAACGGAGAAATAATTTGCATCGTTACTCCTCATTGACTGACTTTACTAACAGAGGGATGATTTTGTGCCAACTTTACTAACGGATGGATGGTTTTGTGCCCAAAAAAAGTTTAAGGATGTAAAGCGAGAAACGAGACAAACCACATAGATGTGTTTTGGACTTTACTAAAAAACACCCTCCCAATAACATTTCTGTAACACAACAAAAAAAAAACCTACTCACACCACTTTTACACTCAATAACAAAAGAAAAAAGACGCATAACGTGCGTTATGCTGATGGCGGACAAAGCTTTTGCAACTATAACTTGGATGGCTCCGTTATAGGGGCATAAAATCCCTGTAACGAGCAGTGCACTGTTCCCTCTAAATTTAAAAGATCAAATTACCATTTGGTCTTTATAAAACTTGTTTTATATTTATCATGTACTTCTAAACTTAGTATATTACATTCATGTAAGACATTTTGGATGTAATAAAATGATGTGAGCTAACATGTGAGCTGAACGTGATTCAATGAACAATTGCAGAGATCTTTGCCTGAAATGTTAAAGTATAAAATTGGCTTCAAGTTGCAGTCTATTCAGAGGCATTACCTAATACTCCAATAACAAGTACTAATTTGGATTAGTTGAGTACCATTAAAAAAATGCTAACTATTATTTTAGCTTAATATAACAAATAATATTATTGTACGTATTTTACTTACCACCTATGGATTTATATAAAATTCTCAACAGGTTTCCTAAACTAGAAATAGATGTTAGCTATGTGCAATGTGGAAGCACATCTTTATTATCTTTATAAGTATGAAACGTATAAGCAAATGTGTCATGTTTGAGATAGGATGATGCAAACTAGAATCGTGACATAGTGGACTTTTGGAATTCGTCATCATTGGGTTCGTATCAATATCCACACCTCTTCCTTAATACTATTATGAACAAGTTCACATGACTTTAGCTACTCTATTTTAAATTTTTAAGTAACAAGGGTGATGGACAACTTTTATGTCCCTTTCATATCTAATACAAGAGCGCGAAAATAGCTAAAACGTTACATTTTCTCTAACTCGAGAACACATAAGATAATTTGCGTCTTAGTCTTAGTTACTTTTTCGAGCTCGATTCATATATAGAGAAGTGAAAATTCAACAACCAACTGACATAACATTTTGTTGGTATGCCATACATGAATCTTGATTAGTTACATTCGTAACTTTAGTTTTGCTTTGCAAGATCTAGTTATTTTGTTATAATGAAATACAATATGTTTTACATTTATTATTGGTTTTCTAATTTGATGCTTAAGGAAATTTTCTAAATTATCATGCTAGTTATAGAAGAACCTTTCTTTTTGGTCAAAAACTATATTTGCCAAAAAACTAGCTAGGACCCGATCTTGTAATTCAACTCTATAGACTAATTCATGAAAGTAAAACTTATGCACTATTAATTATTATTTTGTTTATATATATTTGAAGACATGATAGTGTCTATGCTAAAAGAAATTTGTTAACATATAACTATTTTTCAGTCCTATATATGCATCATTTTATGAGATTTCATGAGAAGGATTTTTGTTACTAAATTATGTTCATATAGTTGTCCAATTTTAATATTTTCTTGAATAGCAAGTTGGTTTTTTCTATACGAAATTCATAACATGTTAAGATGTCATAGAAGTGCTCAATCCAATTGCATACTTTTTAATTACTTACATTGTCATTGACATTTTTGAATATTCAAATTTTTTATCTTATACAAAAAATTAACTAAGCGTAGCAGTTCAAGTGGATATTTTTTAAAGAGTGGTAGGATTAGATATACCATTTTTAAATATTTTATAAGCATGTTATTAACTAACCATTAACAACTTCTTTTCTTCTCCTAATAAATTTGACCAATTACATAAATGTGTGTTATTATTGGCTAGGATCCCTTTACATGTACACGTGTCAAGATCTGTCAGATTCAAAGATTTTTCTATAATATCTTAAAAGAATTTCACAAGAAACCCTTGATGTTTAAAACATTTTGCAGAATTAAAGTTCTTATTGCTCACTTTACACCACCGTTTTTGTCATCAAAATTGAACTAACAAAAATGTTGGAATTGTAGAAGAAGGTTAGAAATGATAGAGGCAACAAACTAGTGTTTAACTTTATGACACTCAAAACAATTGTATTCTATAAGTTTGTTTATTTTTAGTTGTTTGAAGTAATTACTTTATTTTTCTTTGTAAAAGCAAATATACCTTAACTAATAAATACTTCAAATTGGTCGGCCGATTAATGAAAGGCTAACATAAGATTGATTCGATTAGAAATTTTACTTGATTATGATCGAATCATACACATCTCAGCATCATTCAATTGAGTAAATTTGAGTTCTAACCAAATTAAAAGAACATAACATACCAAGTGAATAATATAAAAATTGAAAAATTATATTACACGGTCTCTTTGATATTTATCCCTTCATTTTAACATATAGTTAACTTTTCAAAAGAAAATGAGATACATATGAATTTTACGCGTCTTTTGTCACACTATACTAAAAAAGAGTAACATTTAACATTTATGTCTCAAATCTTCAACTTTGACCATCATTACTTAACTTTCCCAACTCAAAAGATCACAACTTGATTTTACATGCTAATCAAAATATCTCGTGATTACTATTATACCATTTTTGAAAAAAGCAAAACAAGAAATTATTTATACCAAAATAACTATATAGTCTACGGTATTTCAATAATCAGTTTTCCGACTTTCATACAGGATATGAGTGTTCACATTCTACCTCCCTCATAATTGCTTTTCAAGCATAATTAAGTATTGTCATTACTTTTTGTTTCTGAATATGTCAAACAACACAAACCTTAGGGTCACATTTGTAAATGTAGGTGATTAAAATGATAAAATCCAAGTAAGATTTATTAATAGCGATTAATTCGAGGTTAAAAGCCGGAGTCAGTAGGCCCCACTTCTCTAAAATAAAAATATAAAAATCTCTGAATTTCATTTGGAATCAAATTCCTGCAAACAACACACGCATAATAAACCAACCCAACACCATTTCATTCTCAACACAACACAAAAAAACACAAACACAAAACCATGATCTTATTTCCATGTCATCATTAAACAAGCATCACAACCAGAAATGATATTAACCAATCATCAACAACAACAACCATGAAGAAAAAAAGTATCTATAACCATCATCGTAACAACGCGTCCTACATCGGTATAGAAATATTACAAGGCGTAATACTTTGTCATCGTCGTCGTGTTCATCATCATCATCATCTTTTGCCGTTTATTTCCTCTGTTGCTGCTTGCATTTTGTTCTTTTTCGCGGTTTTGTCCTTCTTGTCTCCTCCCATTCATAACCACCATTTTCGACATTCGGTAAGTAGACATTTTTTTGAAAAAAAGAAAAGAAAAAGAAGTTTATTTATTCTATAGAAATGTTATTTTTTGATGTTTGTGTTTTTTTTTTGGTTTGTAGTTTGAAGAGGTTGGGTCAAGTGTTGGAAATCCGACAGCTTTTCTTGTTCCGGTATGCGTTACATTCGATTTGTCCTGTTTTTGTGTTTCCTTTTGGACTATTTATTTCATTGTTTGGCTAAAATTTTTTTTTTTACCCGTTTTACAGTTTTACCATCATAGTAACAAGGGAAGGTTTTACCAGAAAAAATGCATATATGTATTAGTTATCGTTTTAACCATACGTGAACCAAAACACATATATACATGTCACATGTGTGTTTTGGTTCTCGTATTTAACTAAAACATGTACAAAAGTAACGAAGAAATGAGAAATGATTTTTTACAACACTAGTTATGTTATTTTAATATGCACATCATGTAAAGCACACTATATCACACTGCACAAATTAGTAACATGACATGTTACATGTGAATATGTGATCGACAAAAACGAGTAAATTGTAGTATGTTATTTTAAGTGATGATGTACTAATAAGTGATAACTGATGTAACTTTTTTTAATACTATTATAAATTATTTTATTTGATTTATTATTATTTTAATCTTGTTATGAATTTGAAGCCTTCAATGACAGAAGTGGATGTAGGCCGAAATCTATGGTGGTCAAATCAATCGCAATTCTATTCCGGTTGTTCCGAAAAAAGTCCAAATTTTATAGGTTTGTACTAGGCCTATTTTTGTCTATACTTTACACATCATACATTTCATTTTTGGTGTAATAAAACAAAAATGCATGTCATTTCATTAAAAAAAAAGTTACACTAATACGATTAGTCTTATTTTTGTAGAAGCTAAGAAGAAAACTAATCCACATCGGTTTTTGTTGATTGCGACGAGTGGTGGATTGAACCAACAACGGACAGGGGTACGTTTTATGTTGTTTTAATGGGTTACGACTTAACACACTTGTTGAGTATATGTTTCTAGGGACTAATTAGTAATCACAATGGTGAAATGCAGATAACAGATGCTGTTGTTGCAGCTTATATACTAAACGCGACATTAGTGGTCCCAAAGTTGGACCAAACATCATATTGGAAGGACCAAAGGTTTGTAAAAGAACATAAGAGATTTTTCGTGTTTTTTGAGGTAGATTATGTTGTTCTTATGGGGTCCACTTTGTGCAGCAACTTTTCTGAAATATTTGATGTTGATTGGTTCATATCTTATCTATCAAAAGATGTTAAGATTGTAAAAGAGCTACCCACAATTGGTGGAAAAGTTGTAAGCCCGTATAGGACACGAGTACCTCGTAAATGCAACCAAGGATGTTATCAATCGCGTATGGTACCTCTTCTCAACAAGAAAAAGGTTCATTTTGAAGTTTGAATTATAAGCTCGATTTTTGCTATATGATATTTGAGATATTGATGTTAAGAGTTTATTTTTGGTTGCAGGCTGTTATGCTTACAAAGTTCGACTACAGGCTATCGAATAGGTTAGCTACACATCTTCAAAAGCTGAGATGCCGAGCTAATTATCATGCTTTGAAGTTTACTGACCCGATTGTTGAAATGGGGAAAGTGCTAGTTGAAAGAATGAGGAGGAAAAGCAAACATTTCATTGCTTTGCATTTGAGGTACACATAATCTGACCAATATCTCCTAAGTTTACACAATTCAAGGGCACGGAGTACTTAATTATGAAAATTTGCAGATATGAATCTGATATGTTGGCATTTTCGGGTGCTATTATGGTGGTGGAGACAAGGAAAGAGTAGAATTACGACAAATTCAAGAAGGTGGAAAACATTGCATGTAAGACTTGGTTTCTATTTTAACGTGACAAAATGGGTTGGTTGGTAACAGGTCCTGGTCAAACGGGTCATTTCTGAAACTGGGTTGTGTCAAAACCACAAACACTTTAGTTTTTTTTTTCTTCTTAAATTTTATGCATTATTAAAACAATTTAGAGTGTTTTAAGCATTCAAATACACTCGGATCACTTTAGACCTGCTTGACTCGTTTAACCCGTTTACATCCATTTGACCAATTAGACCCATTTACGTGAAAAAGGGTCAAAATTGTTAGCTTATTAAATTGATATGAACCTGAATACTGGAAATACAGAAAAGGAACCCGGATAGGGAACGGAGGCAAGGGAGATGTCCATTAACTCCTGAAGAAGTCGGGCTTATGCTAAGAGCATTAGGATACAGTAGTGACGTTCACATATATGTGGCATCAGGTGAAGTTTATGGAGGTGAAGATACATTAGCACCCTGAAAGCTTTGTTCCCAAACCTTCACTCTAAAGACACCCTTACAACCAAAGACGAGATGGCACCTTTTCTATCTTATTCTGCACGATGGCGGCTCTAGATTTCATTGTATGTGACGAAAGTGATGTTTTTGTGACAAACAACAATGGTAACATGGCCAAGATGTTAGCAGGGAGAAGGTACAAATACATTACTCGTGAAATTGGTTAAATACATTACTCGTGAAATTGGTTAAATATATTACTCGTGAAATTGGTTAATATCTCTTTAATGCTTAAAATAGTCCACATAGATGTTGGTTTCAACAAATGTCGGAAATAATTTTTCTACTGCATCAACTCCGAAAATAGTCTTTGGCAAAACAGGATAAATTTTGCAAAAAAATAGAAGGTGCAGTTTTTTTTTTTGGTGCAAAAGGTGAAATTTTTTATATTAAAAACGCCAATGACAAATTACAAGACAATACTCTCAAAAATGGAATGAACATTATCATCCAGTGAAATACAAGAGAACAAGAAATACTTGCTAGCCTATCCAATAGAAGGTGCAGTTTAATTTGACTATTTATACGAAATTCCCAAGTTAACGTTTATGTTTGAATGTTGCTTGTTTAGGAGGTATTTTGGGCATAAACCAACTATCCGTCCAAATGCCAAAAAGCTTTGGCGTTTGTTTGTGGATCGAAATAACATGACATGGGAAGAATTTGCAAACACAACACGGTTATCAGGTTGGGTTCATGGGCCAACCAAACGAGGTTAAACCAGGGACAGGAGAGTTCCATGAGAACCCCGTGGCTTGCATATGTGAGAAATCTGAGGCAATGTCAAAGTCCATGATCCAGTCAAATCATTTCCTTGAGTCCGATGAAACCAACTATGTAACGGATGAAGAGCACGATGGTTCTGATGATGAAGATGTTGAGAATGAAAACAGGACTCGGATTCAAAAGTTGGCTACGAGAGATGGAACAGTTTTGAGTCATATCGTTATTCCTGGTGCAAGTGAACTTGACGAAATTTTTTCGGACTGATTACAAAATCATTTATTTTTTGATACTTTTATTGCCATTTTTTTGTTGATTGGTAATTTTGGTTCTCTGAAAGAAATATTTGGGAAATTGGTACACCAAAGAAGGTTGTATATAGAGGCTTTGAAATGTTTTTTGGTAGGTTGTATTTATTCAAATTTAATAACTATTTTGTTATGATAGAAAGATGGTTGAATTTCCATAATGTTTAAAGAGGTTCTAATTGCTTTGATTTTTGTTTTGCGCCTAAATCAGTTAGCTGATAGAATAGACAAATGGGTCAAAATAAATTACTATCAATTAAACAAGCTTTTATTTTATGGCTAATTGTAAGGATAAGTTCAAATGCTACATATGTGTATATCGTCTTCATTTAACTAGTTTAAGGAGTAACACTTCTATTAAGAAAAGACAGTTTTAAGGTATAGCTGTCGTTTTTCTTATGTCGGAAATGTTAAAAGCCAACAGCTAATAACTTATGTCAGAGAACTTCATCTATAAACAATGACTATCTATCTATAATTCCAGTTAAAGAAATGCTACAACCATACAAGGTGTCATCACTTTTTAATCATAAAGGTTTATGAACCACCAGAGTTTCACCACCTTATGATTAAAATAAAAATTAAGCTGATATCTAAACAGTAACACAATATGAATTTTGCTACATCCACAATATAGAATCATAGAGCTGGTGCACTTTGGTGAAGTATAAAACGGTTTACAACTAAGATCGAATGTTGCATAAATCAAATACAAATTACTCAATTGCAGCATCACATTATGGTGTGCGATTCGCCTATTTTGCATCTTTTCTTCTAGTACTAATAATTTCCTATGATTCTCTACAAATTCTAATCTTAAGCATGATGCAGACTTATCAATGCGGCCTAAGAAATATAATACAATTAGTCCAACAAATTTTGACCTATTCATTACAACATTTCTAGTTTTTTGCTAGTCTTCAAGACCATCCATAAACAAATTATATGAGTTGAACTGTCAACAGAGTATTCTGTTCCACGAAACAAAGTTTTGACTTTATTCAATAAGTAATGTTTTCCTTCAACTCTCTCACTTTCATAAAATCCAAATATGACTTACCATCAAGCTTACGAGCAAAGAATCCCTTAAAGTATTCCTCAAGGGGTACTCGCCGGAAGTTTGCTACCTTATGTTGTGCAACAAGGCTTTGTGCAGGGCCTAATTCTGTACCCATTGTGGAGCTGTAGAATGTTGCCACCGATAACCTCTCATAGTCTGAGTTCACTATTGCTCGATGCTCGATACTCTTGTATACACCATTACTTACAATCTGTGAAAAAAAAACACTTTCGAAAATGATGTTACTGAAAAATAGAGGTGGCAATTCAATCCATTTTCATTTTAGAGTGCGTCAATATGGGTTTTGTTATTTCAAAAATGGATCTAACCGGTCAAATAAAGTTTTCTGGAACACCACACATGGTTTGAAAGTCGCTAAATGTCCATTTTTTATGACATACAACCTTAGCCTCTAAAATTTTCTAGTAAAACTTAGTCTCTTGTGGTTATAGTTTAGTGTTTGATATCATTTTAACGGGTCATCCCAACTCCACTTGACGCGTTCCAATTCTCTGAGCCACATATAATATATGTCATCACTCTAAAATTCTGTTATTACCTCCATTATGTCTCCAATGTTGACTACCAAAGCATTTGGCAGAGGTTTAATGGTTACCCATCTTCCATCTTTTCGAATTTGGAGGCCCTCGGTTGTGTTTAGTTGATAGAGAATGGTCAAAGCAACTGCATCAGAATGTGGTGAGAACCCTACAGCCATTTCTGGCTCGGGACATGGAGGATAATAATTCATTCGCATTGACTGAACACCATCTTGAAACAACTCGGTAATTTCCATGTCATCCATCCCTAGAGCCTTAGCCATTTGACCTAAGATCGCCATTGCTAGCTTTTTTATTTCTGCAGAATATGCTTCCAACTTCTGTCTGCACGATTATCTGAAATTACTAATATACTCAAGTCCCTTATTTCGTCACTTACTTCCTTAAATAATGAAATTAACCAAATACACAACATCATGAAAAGTGATTTGTAGAACTTTAAGCAACACTATCGGCAGGTTGTTTAGTATGTTAAAATGTAAGAACAAAATATAATACGAGTAATTTTCAAGATATGCATCCGACCGACCCATAACACAAAACATTTATTAAAAGGTTTCATTTACAGTAAAAGGAGAACCTGAGGCTGAGAGGCAACTTCTGAAATAGTTGTGATTTCCTGAGATCATGCGGAAGAGTAGTTATGTAAAACATGTCGGACCAGTCAAGCTTTTGGTCCTCTGATACAACAAGCAACTGACCAAAACCTTCATGGTTGTCTTCTTGCTGCCATAGCTTCTGTTTCTCCTCCATTGGAAGGTCGAAGAAGTTCAAGACTTCCTTTTTGAAATCGTCTAACAAGGACTCACTTACTCCATGGTTTATAACCTGTTTTTATCATAGTTCTATATCTCTTGTATGAAATGAAGGCACACACACAAAAACAAAAATATAAAAATAGATTTTCAAAAGCTGACCTGGAAGAATCCCCATTCCTTAGAAGCTGTATGGAGCATATTAAGCTCAGAAGAATACACTGAAGATTCATTAGAGTTTGCAAACAAGTGTTGAAGATCAATGACCGGCACAGACGAAGTCAACGCATCATCGTTGAGCTGAACCTGATGATCATCATGTTGGTGTGCATACCTAGGTGGGATCTTAGTAATGGATTGCTTAGCAAGTTCTTGTACGCTTGGCACAATTAGTGATCTCCCAAAGTTGACTGCTTCCTCATTGTGTTTATCCATTGACATTATACAAATTAATATTCCAAGAACTTAATACAGGGTGGTTATATTCTTATCTGTCACACATTTTCAGAAAGTTTTTGTTTGATACTATGATTGTTTTCTTAAAGGGATAAGATATTCCCTAACCCTTTACTTTTGCATTTTCTTTATTTTTTTTTTTTTTTTAAATTTTATTTATTTTAAATAAATGTCTCGGTTTGAATTTTCAAAGTCAAACTACTCAACTGATCGTAAATATTTTTTTTGTTATATAATACTTGATAAAAACTATATCAATGAAAACACACTTAAAACCCAATCAATTCATATATTTCAGATCAAGATTATATAACACTGAAAAATATATGGTAGAAAGTTGATCCATTGACTTTGAAAGTCAAACCTGACACTTATTTAGGACGGAGGAGTATTAAAATACTATAAACCCGAAAACGCGAAGCAGCGAAATATAAAGTTTAATAAGTTCAACGCTTAAAAGCGCCGAATATGAAACATAAACCGACAAAAACTCAAGTTATCTTAAAACACCTCTCTAGTAGGGACAAACGGAATAAAAAGTACAAACCCTCTCTAGTAGGGAGGGTGGGAATAGTACATCTCTTTCTTGAAAAACTACACATTCTATCACTACCCTTAATTTATTAAAGGGGATGTGATATAGATACCCTCCCTATGTTGTCACATCATAGAGTTTTGGTCAAACCGTATAACTCGCGATGCACACCGTACAAGCCTGTGATACACCCAATCATTGGATACCCTCTCTATGGGAGGGTGTGAATAACTTGTCCCTTATTAAAGATTCTTATCATTTGGTTGCAGATAATGATATAGAAACTTAGCATAATACTACTATTAGCACTATACTATTTGGTTTCTTATGGGTGTTTGATACGACCGTTAAGGTTGTATTGAGATACGACATCACTTCAGCCGGCAAGTCCTTAAAATATTAAAATATTAGATAAGAGAAAAGAATTATTTATGTTACATATTGGTTTTCACATACACACAATCATACCATATGGAATTCGAATGAGACTTGAGTTAGAGAGAAAGTAGAGAGTTGGGAACTTCAGTGAGATAAAGAAAAATGTATTATGAAGCTCCAACCCTTCGCTAGAAAGTAGAGAGAGTTGGGAACTTGCTGAGATAAAGAAAAATGTATTATGAAGTCTTACATGCAAAGGGTAACGTGTCTTACATGAACGACTCTTAGCATGGACCGTGCATACGATGGGTAAAGACCCGTCCTCCTCCACGGTGTTACTTAACTAACTACTAACCATTACTAAATGACTACGACTACGAGCTTTCTAACGAATACATATACTGAGGTGACCGAGTCTTTAACTTCTTGGATTTTCTAAATCATAACAATCTCCCCTGCGGAGGTCACCTCAATTACAATCGTAGGACCTTGTTTTTATCAACCTTATCACGATACACAAGCTTAACACAAGAATAACAAGCAACACACTAACACTTATGCGTAAAGATGAAACAATAAAGGTGTTGACTTGATGATGTATTATGCGTATGTGTAGAGAGAAAGATGAAAACAAGAGAAGTTTTATTTCAAAGAAAAACACACACTTACACATTCTAGCACACCCCTCAAATGACACATTTGAGGGGTATTTATACTCACTTACAAAACGACCTAATGGGCTTGGCATGGGCCTCGTTTAGATATGGATTGGGCTTGGATTACATAAACTTATAAAAGGCTAGCTTAACTTAACTAATACCCATTTAGCTTAGCCCAATCCACGAGCCCGTTGACTATTCTATTACGATATCTAACACACGTTACAAAGTTCCTAAACGTGAATGACCATCACTTCTATTAATTATTATTAATGTTAATACAAATAAGCCGTAAAAACGTTTATTTATATTTTACGATCTTCCAATGTTTTGTTGATAACAAATGTAAAATCATATTAACGAAACAAATAAAATACGTAAATGGTTCGAACTAATAGTTTCTAACATATTCACATTTTCACATAAAACACTAAAACAAGTATAAGTGATTTTAAGATTTAGTAATACATATGTACAACAACTAGTGTTTACATATTTGGATAAAATATACACATAACTAGTATGTAGTATATTGGGTAATAATGGGTAGAAACTTAAGTATCACAACCAATTGGGCAAATACATTGAATGTAGTTGGGTACAACCCAAAGCCCATAACCCGTGGATCTTGACCCATAACCCATTGCATGACATCATGCTTATATCACACATGGATAATATCCATGGATCAACCCATACCCAAGTGACTAAGTGCATTGCACTTAAAGATACATTGTATCTAGCCAAAGATCCATGGTTCAACCCATGACCCATGACCCATAACCAAAATACCCATGGGCAAAGAGAGCGTTCCACGGATCCCTAGCTTTGTGCTAGCGGATCCTTGTGGTAGGGATCCGTGGGATCCGGGAACGAGGATTTTCCTCTATAAATAGTGATCCATTTCTTCATTATTTCACACCCCTTTCTAACACACTTTCTCCCCGAGTGAAAAACTCACTCAACCACGGATCCAAGAGATCTATGTTTGTAGTTTTGTTTTGTGTGATCTTTAGGTTCCTCTTAAAGGCAAGATCACCACCTTTGAAGTCGAGCAAGCTCAAGTCCATGAGTTGCCATGCTTCCTCATCATCAAGGCCATCAAGTTCTCTTGTTGATGATTCCTTCGTTCTTCAAAGAAGTGTAGTGTTGAAGACATTAGTGAAAGATGTCTCAAGTGTCAAGACGAAGATATTAGTGAAGGGTATCTATCGCCCATAGCATAAGCACTTGTGGTAGGTGCTAGAAGTCAAGACAAGAAGCATTAGTGAAAGGTGCTTAAGTCAAGACTAGAAGCATTAGTGAAAGGTGCTTAGAAGTGAAGACACAAGACATTAGTGAAAGGTGTCTTGTAGATCTAGTCAAAGGCATTAGTGAAAGGTGCCTTAGATGTACATTCGATATGGTGTGTTTCGATGTACAAGATAGACTAGTATTAGATCCAAGGATATTGATATCATTGATGATGTTGTAAAGGAGTAGATCTCCTTTGGGATTAGTCGTTGGTGTAGTGTGGTAGTAGTTCCTCCATTGCAATGGAACTAGGTGCTTAGCCTAGTACCTAATAAAGGGTAGGCGACGTTGTGAAGGTGTAGTTCACCTTGGAGTGAAAGAACTAGGTACTTAGCCTAGTACCTTATAAAGGGTAGGCGACGTTGTGTAGGTGTGGTTCACCTTGGAGTGAAAGAACCCGGTGGTTAGCCTAGCACCGAAAAAGGGTAGGCGACGTTGTGAAGGCTTCTCCGCCATAAGGATATTGGTGTAGTGATTACGAACTCTCGAGTAGGTGACTCGGGGAGTGGAGTAGGGCAAGGAAGGTGTCCTTGTAGCCGAACCACTATAAATACTTGCGTTGTGGTTTTGTGCTTCTTACTCTTATCTTTTCATTACTTATCTTTATATGCTTGTTTATCAACATCCAACACACACATCCAAACAGATTGACATAAGTCGATCTAAATAGTTTAAAAGGAAGTTTTAATTGGCAAACTATTCAACCCCCTTCTCGTTTTCCACAATTGGCATCGAGCTTCGTTACCAAGTTTCTTGAAGTATATTGTACTTTAAAAACTTGATACGATCCATAGTTAATTGAAAACTACAAAGAAGGTTTTCATAATAACAAACACCATGTTTTCAAAACTATATGTTTGGATGTTGATTTGATAACAACATTTTCTTATTTACTTTTCATTTAATTGCACTAATCTTCTTTGTCATGTTGATTAGTCAAGCTCATACCTACCAAGCTTTAGGAGTCGCTGGTAACAAGAATACCTTCCTTAAGAAGGTATCTTAATCGCAAAGGAGCGGGAATCGTCTAAGTGATATTTGTTGTGTCATTTGTAAAGACATTCCTAAGTGCGCTAGAGGTATGATTTTCTTTTATTTTACTTGATAATTAAGTATGCCTATTTAAGTATTTATATGATTATCTTTTGTGCTTATACATGTTTTACATGAAGCTTCATTAGGAAGCTTTTTTCTCACATACGTGTTTTATTTCTCGTCTAAAGTCGTGGTATATAAAATTATGTTTTGTTTCTTTTAAATCCAATAATAAAACAAAACACGAATTTCAAAAATTCCCCCTTCCCTATAAATAACCCCACCGTCGACCACTCTACCAAACCCTCACTTTTTCAAATCCTCCAATTTCAAATATTTCCACTTATTCAAAAACTTCATCTTCCTCCTCATTTCATCTCAATCGAAACCAAGAAGATTCGTCATCAACATGATTTACATCGCACTCGTGCTCATCGCCTTAACACTCATTGCACTTGTGTTCCCTATGATGAAGTTCACATATGGAGACATTTACTTTGTGTTGTTAATCTACATTGGGACCATATACCCAATCCTTTGTATCATCCTTAGTATTGAAATGCAATATTATTAATAATCTAGTTTATCTAGGTTATTTTGTGTTTGTCACTTATTTTGATTTATATGTTTTATATTCTTTCGTGATACATTAGGAGTCATGTATGCATGCTAAAAGAAAATGTAGGATAAAACATATTTCGTGGTATAAAAGCTGTGAAACCTATGTTTTATCAAATGCATTTTATTACTACGGATCCACGGATCCGGAAGATATACTAGCCGGATCCCTTTGTAAAAGAACCGTGGGATTCATTCCCACTGGAAAACAGTTTTCATGCAATATTAAAACCACTATCTTTCTAAATGTAATAATCCACTAGAAAGTCAAAACCTTGAGTAAGTTAAAGTGTTAAATACCATTGTTAATAAAAATCTAGTAAAAACATCGATAATCATAGGTTGACCACAAACATCTCTTTTATTAACTTATCATTTCTATAGGTTCAACTATGAAGCATGAATATGAGTTTGATTTTTCACTCACTAGCGTCTACACTCGAACATCTCTCTCGAACCCAACACACCGCAATCATGTCCGTGGGTTCAATAATCTCGAAAACCGTCACTTCCACGAAGGACGACAGACACCTCTTTACAATTCGAAGAAGGTATCAATACCTCCTTCCGAGCCATAGGACTAGAATGTCTTCTTGAAATCAACGAAGATATGTCCAAGGTTCATAATGGAATTCTTCCGTCAAGTCGAACTCGTTCGTAATAAGGATCGCTCTCATCTCTTTGGTTTTATATCAAAACCAAAAGTTCACTCTAACCCTTGGGCATTTTGCTCACATCCTCCGGATTCCAAATCATGGACAATGTGCCTTCACCGAAGATTGGTCTCTTGATTCTCTTCAACTTTCGTGAAGAAAATAGTCCATATTGTTCACACATACCCTCCAGGAAGATTTAAATCGCATAATATGCAAACCTCGACCATATTACTCCGAGCCAAACATTATCTTTACAAGGATATCCGAGAAGAGTACAAGCCTCTTGCACTCATCCCACGTGAAAATGTTTGGAGCCTTAGGAAATCGAGAAATTCTTCCCGCTTGTTGTGCTCACATGTTGTAATTGTTTGCTAACACAACAACCATACAATCCGCCTACTTCTTCAAGAAGGCTAATTGCAAATCTTCAAGGCTCCAAGAATAAACTCATCCCTTATGGAATGTTCTTGACATGCCTCTATCATAATGTTATGCACTTCCATCCTCAATTTCAAAGTCCATTGTACGTACTTGTGAACAAGATGATGGAACCGCTAAACATATCTCTCATGAAGACGTTCTTCATTCCTGAATCCGCCAACACTCATCAACCATTTGATGATCCATCTAGCGAAAACACTCAAGGAACCTAGTAGTATTTCAAATAGGATCAATTCTCTTGTACTCGTGCTTTATCAATGTAATCCTATTTCCCTCATGAAATAAAACATCTTACATTTGATATCTTAGTGTTAGAACCCCTTTAAACTAACCTTGGAATATAATGCATTGACAAGATCATTGCATACCTTTAGTAAAGGTCTTGCTGAGCAGATGGGCGGATCCCAAAGATTGTGATAGACGGATCCCTACACTTAGGGAACCGTGGGATCTGGCAAACAGAAAATGCAATTGCAAGCATTATATTTCAAACATATCCTTAGAACACCTCACACTAAGCTAAACATAGTGTCTTAAGGCAAATTAAGTCCTTATCAAAATAGGTTGATCCTTCCTACTCACACATAACTCACCTAGATCACACTCTAAGACGCTTGTAGATCCACCGTTTCATTTTTAATCCATTACTCTTCCGCTCTCAAACTCACACTTCATTTTTTACTTGATTCTTCACATTTAGCCTTAGAAATCTTTTGATTATGGCAAAATTGATGATAAATCATCCTTACCTCAAAATTGATCAAAGTTGATCAAACTCTACCTTTTCCCATCTCAAAGCTTCTAGGATATTTTCCAAAACACTATCCTAAGTCACAACCTGATCTCTAGGATCATTTAGCTTCAATTGACACTCTAAATCTTTAGTGTCATCCTTGCTCATCCATTAGTACTCTTGAAAGTTCCAAATCCTTCCATAAAAGACAATCATTAGCTACATCATTCATTACCTTCAAGCACTTAAGCACCCCTTCATTTAAAACACTTAGGAGGACTGAAACACTCAAGATGTTATAGGTCTTATATCTTAGAAACATCATTTCCACTCTTTCATAGCTGCTGAGAGCCGGATCCCTAGGATTAGCCTAGACGGATCCCTCTGAGGAAGGAACCGTGAGATCCGGATGACAGTTTTATGTCAAATCTTGCTAAAACAATATTTTCAACTCATCTTCCTAACTCAACCCCTCCATCTCATCTTAAATGAGTTCCTAGATCAGTGCAAACTCGAAGTTGACTCTTGTGTATGTTAATCATCACATTTCAATGAATCCTAGTGGCTTAAGGCTTAAATGCACTTGCCAAATCTCTTGGTTTATAAACCACTTTGTTAGGACCTCCATAGTCATCACTCTCATCCTAACTTTCAGCACTTTAGAAATCTTTGCAAACCTCTTGAAATCATCTCATCATGAGGAAAACCCCAAGTAGTAACTTATCCACCAAAGAACCACCCATGAAAAAGGCTCGTGTTATACACGAAATCTCTTCAACCGAATCATCTCCGGTCAAGCCAACAAATGATAGGATCCTTCATCATCCAATCAAACCAATTTCTAAAAGGATAGTGCCCACGAAACTACCAATGCCAAACACCACCATACCTCCTAGGCCAAACAATATTATCTCCACTAAACCATCACCATTGGTTCCTAGAGCTATTTCATTTACATCCCCACTATCATCACCACACCTCTACAATTTAGAGGACTTGCCTCCTAGGTCGTCTCATCCGCTTCCGTCGACAACATTCTCCTCATTAGGAGGAATAATGGTTCAAAATCAAGGTGTTGAGTCAACACTTGCTCCGGCTTCCTTTTCTCCGTTTCCATCATATAATCCTATTTGGATTATGAGAAATCATCAAAGTCAACCACCCGACCATATTGAAGTTGACACTTCTCTACCACCACCATCATTCTTGGTTGTGTCATTCTCAAATGCACCTCCACCAATCCCTCCATCGTTTGAAGCTCCACAAGCCGCTTCACTTGATCCTTCGCATCAAGCCATTTCATTTCTTCCACCACCACTACCTAGCCATGACAAAGATTGCTATCATTGTCAACATGTTGAAAGTTTGATACATGAAGTACGAGAAGACCAACATTTCATGTTCTATCATCTCCTCGAACGTTTCGACGAGATCAAACCTAAACAAAACTTGAGCTAGAAGATTTTAGTGGTGTCCTAGCATCAAGCGATAGTTGGTTTAGAAATTCCTAGTCATGTATTTTGTTATTTTTTTGTGTTGTTTTTAGAGTCATGTATATCATAACTCTAGTTTGATTAAATGGAATTACATGCTACTTGTTATTTTTCTGAGAATATGATTACCTTGTATTCATATCTCATTTTTTTTGTGATAACATTACTTGTTATATCACCTTTGCTGATTTTAAGTAGCTAAAACGGATCCCTCAGAATTACCTAGACGGATCCCTACTAGGAGGGAACCGTGAGACAGAAAGTTATTTTATACTAACTTGGACCACATTTTGCAGGAAATTGTGAATTATACTTGCTCTCTAACCTTTGTTTTGTAGTTATTCAATTTACACATGAAGACTTTGACATCCTAAAGCTAGGGGGAGCTTTATGTCAAAGCAATACATTACAAATTACTTGCAATACTAGGTTTACATTTCGTGACATCCCCTTGCAAAATTGCAATTATCAAGGGGGAGCACATTCGTCTCTTAGACGAAATCTTTTGCAAACTTATTTGCAAACAAACTTGATTAGTATGACTTACTTGACGCCCTTACATAGGGATGGACTCGTCAAGGGAGAGTAAAGACGAGATCCTTTCCCAATACTTGCTCTCTATTTCTTTTTACTTTTAGTTCTTTCACATGTTTTTCTTAAAAACGATGTGTTGCTTTCCTTCAAACACTTTTGTTTCGACGAGAAGGGGAGAAGAAAGTAAAACTACAATTAAACTTTTACAATTTTAGCTTTTCCTTAAAATAATTTTATGTTTTGTCATCAATAAAAGGGAGATTGTTAATACAAATAAGCGTAAAAGCGCTTATTTATATTTTACGATCTTTTAATGTTTTGTTGATAACAAACGTAAAATCATATTAACGAAATAAATAAAATACGTAAATGGTTTGAACTAATAGTTTCTAACATATTCACATTTTCACATAAAACACTAAAACAAGTATAAGTGATTTTATGATTTAGTAATACATATGTACAACAACTAGTGTTTACATATTTGGATAAAATATACACATAACTAGTATGTAGTATATTGGGTAATAATGGTTAGAAACTTAAGTATCACAACCCATTGGGCAAATACATTGAATGTAGTTGGGTACAACCCAAAGCCCATAACCCATGGATCTTGACCCATAACCCATTGCATGACATCATGCTTATATCACACATGGATAATATCCATGGATCAACCCATACCCAAGTGACTAAGTGCATTGCACTTAAAGATACATTGTATCTAGCCAAAGATCCATGGTTCAACCCATGACCCATGACCCATAACCAAAATACCTGTTAGGTCACCATATTAGTAACACAAGAATCAATATAAGAAATAGATAAAGAAGAGATCGGATGAACACTAACACACACACACGTTATGAGTAGAAGAAAGGTTTAAGCTTAGGTGAAATATGAAAGTGAACAACCAACCTTTAATAGAAGGTTTACAAGACTATTTATAGGAGGGAACTAGGGCAACACTCCAAGTTCCCATCCTTTTCCTTATTGGGCTTGGCCTAGGCTTATGGGCCTTCTACATAAGCCTAAGCTTAATAAAAAATATAAAGGCCATATTAAGCTAACTATTACATATGAATCACTAACACTTGAATAAGGTTTAGGAGTGATTCCAACAATATCCCTAAGTGTTAGTGATGAATGAATGAGTGATAAACGTTGTAGGTGTTGATGTAATAGTAGCTTTGACGCCTTCCCGACATTCTTCTTTCTTGTGAGAAGAAGTGTCTTGAATTGAACAATCTCCCAGTGTAGAAATTGTTTCTATTGAAGAATTACGCTTTGACGTCTTCATTTTATTTGTTCTTTAGTTCTTTGTTCTTTGAAAGTGATAGTATGTTGTGGTAATCAGATCAGTCCGCTGTCACGCTCCGGTGTCTCCACGTCTTTTTCCAACATGCTCACATGCTCTTTAACGTTAGATTACAGTTGATGAAGTTCTTTAAGTCTTTAAACTTTGTAGATTCTTTGTTGACGAAGAATCATTCGACTTTATGTTGCCTTTGATTATGAGAGAACTTTCATAAGTGATGTTGTTGGTGTGAGCATGTGGAGAATCTGACGATCGTCCGCTCCGAGCTTCCATAAGAAGTAAACATAGGAAAGGTTAGTAATAAGCGGATTCCAGCACTTACAAGTTTGAACTCGAGAGTGTTAATGAAGATAGTGTGAAACACAACTCTAATTCTCACAAAGGCCGTTCTCGAACCGGAGTCCCACAAGTGAGATAACGCGATGTACCGTACACCTACGATTCGAGATGAGTCGAGGTACACCAAGCATCACCTCACGATCAGACCGTTTGAGACCACTAAGCGTAATCCACGGGAGTTACCAGGCGACCACCGCCGTGGTCGTTTGATGTTGACCTGGCAGAGTTTCCATTCAATCACCGAGGATCACGGATGTGAACCTCTCATAAATGTTCTCGACAGTTGCTAAGATCCGTGAAGGACTCGATAATGTACCCTTGTTGTTCTTATTGTTGAACGACAAGTGATGAAATGTCAAGTGTTCTATGAGATCTTTTGATGAATCTCATGGCTCTAGACTCAATAGTGCTTTTGGTTTTCCTGAGCGGAGACTAGGAGAGGGTCTCCTTCTTCAATACCGACAATCTCTAAGAGAAAGCCGATAGTTTACGTAGGGTTCCACGTGAGAATGAAACAAGCTTCATTGAGAGAAACTTGAGTGGCTAAGAAGGTTTAGTGCATCGTCATGTGACAACCGGCAATTTAGAGTCTATTTTAGGTAACCGCATTACGTTAAATTAAACCGAGATTTGCCTTTAACACTATTTTATAAACCGTGACTTGATTTTATATCGTCGATTGGTTTTACGGTTTATTTCATTATTAAATGAGTTATCGTATCGTTTTAACTCTATTTGGTAGGCACTACTCGATTCGGCACTAGAAAAGCCTAAAACAAGAGTTATTGTAACTTTTAGACCGTAATCGAAAATTGACAAACGAATAGTCAAAACTCGTGGAAAACGTAAGTAACGATGTTGGAAAGTTAAATAAATGTCATGGGATACTCGGGGGACGATATGTGAGCTCGGGAATGGGTAAACGAGATAGATACGAAAAGTTTCAACCCGAACCCCCTCTTTTCCCTTATGGTCGGCGCCCCCTCCTCCCCATTTAATTATTTTGAGGTCCTTATGTCCAAGTATAAAAAGGCCTCACCACCCCTCATTTGCCTAGTTTATTTCTCTCACTAGAAAAACACACACAAGCTCTTTCTCTCACTACCTCTCTCTAAAACCCTAATTCACCACCACCACCACTGGCCGCCACTTTTCCGCCACCACCGCGGAATCCGGCGAGTGTCATCACACCTCCACCACCAAAAGATAGATCTCTTTCTCCTTTTCCAACCATATATCATACACTCAATTTGGACTTCATTAATACCTCCAAATTCAAGAATTAAGATTCGTACTTTTAGGGTTTTCTAAATATTTCAAAGGGCTTTTGCAATTGGTGATTAGAGAAGGTAAAGAGAACATGTTTTGAGCTTGATTGGGCAATAAAAACCCACGAATTGAAAATTAGGGTTTCGACCTAATTTTTATATTTGGGGCTTTTGGGTGGAACATGAGATTAAAGCTAATTAGTGATGAAATAAACAAGTAATTAGTGTTTGGTACATGTGTGGTGCATTAATTTGATGGGTTTTGCATTTTAGGGTTTAGTTGCATGTTCTTGGTTGATGATAGTTGATGGGTTTTAAGTTTAGATAGTGTTTGAAGCTTGAATGATTGGATTTGAGTGTTGTAGATTGGATTTGGTGATGTTTGTTGTGACATATGGGGCGTACGCACCAAGAAGCTCACGATGTGGCCTTGGTTGGTGTCGTACGTGGCCTATGTTGGTCATGGGTTCGAGTTGGATTGATTTGGTAGCTTATTGATTGGTTTAGTTGAGGTTTGGATGAGACGCGTGGAGCCGAAAAGCTTCAGAAGCTTGTTTGGTTCACGTGGTCTTGACCGCGACCGTGTCATGACCATTAGGGTCATAACATTGGTTTCGAGTATAATTGGTTGGCGAGATTGTTTTGAGTTAGTTTGGGATTGAATTGCGACGTTATAACTTTTAATTATGGACTTGATATATATATTGTGACTTTGAGCTACGTCGGCGTCACTTTTACTTTTTAGTCAATAGTTGACTCCGACAAAGCCGTAACATGGACTTTAGTATAATTTTGACAATTGATTGATTAAAAGCCGAGAAGTTATGACTCGTGCTTGTGGACTCGAAACGAATAACGTTATGAAACTAATAATGGGATTTGACGAAATATATTTATATATAGAAATGATAATAAAACTATGAAATGTAAATAATAATGGGCTTTTGTACCAAAAATATCAATAACATGATTTATCTTGTTATTTACTAGTTTTAAATGAAACTAACGACTAAATTGGAGAGGTTTTGTAATAAATAAATAATTAACGTTTCGAGTACACGCTTATCAATAAATGTCAATTGTGGACATTTAATGTTGGATAAGTAATTATTTATTTGCGTTACGTGTGCATGGGTTACGGATAACCTAACGTTAATATTGTTGATCCACGTAGGTAGCGGACTTATTAGGTTGACGAATCTAATAAGAGCCCGCTATGTACGTTGGGTAACCTTATTAATGGGTAAATTATCCTTATGACTCTTTAAGGATACGATTGATTTATGGGATAATAAGCGACACGAGTAAATAAATGAGTTTATCGAGTTGACGAATTCGATAAGTGTTGGGATATGAAAGTGCTGAACAGTTAAAGTGCTGAAGATTAATCAAAGTACTGCTAAATGATAAAGTCAAAGTACTGCATATGAAGTCAAAGCATCGCAAGAACAAAGAACTGCTTTATTCGCTTATAGAAAGTCTTGTAATTCTAGAATATTCTATATTAGATTACTTGACGTACAAGGATACAAATTGTAAACCGACTAGGTATCCTTGAGCCTATAAAAGGACCCCTAGATTGGCATAAGATGTACTTGATTTTATTAGAGTTTTAGAGAAGTTCGATATTATTAGAGTTGTTAAAGATCCGCATAATAAGCGAGTTAGAGTTATTAATAAAATCGCTCAAAGTTAAAGTTATTCTTCTTAGTTTTGTTAAGTAAATTCCGCATACTTAATAGAGTTTGCTCGTGTTTCTTTGTTAATAACTTAGGATTTATCCGAGGTTATTAAACCTTAACAAGCTATTTAAGTTAGTTTGGTTAGAGTACATCGATCCAACAAGTGGTATCGAGTCAGTGTAAACTTTGACTAAGAAGAAACCCTAAAACCTAAAGATGTCGACGATTCTGCTCCACCACCTTCCATCACCTCAATGAGGATTCCTATCATCAAGAAGGGTGAATACGATCTATGGTGTATGAAGATGAGGTAGTACATTGCCATTACTGCACCATGCTCTATGGAATGTAATTGTCAATGGTAATGAAGTTGTTCGCAACCTCAGACATTCCTGGACAACCTAAAGCACCTAAGGCGGCCTTACCTGCAAAGAACCTTAAGGAATCAAGAGAAGGCACTCAATATTCTCTTGTTCGCCATTCCAGATGGTCATCTTCTCAAGTTCCATGATGCTAAAGATGATAAGCGACTATGGGCTGCTCTCAAAACCAGATTTGGAGGAATGAAGCTTCTAAGAAGATGCATGTAATCATCAAGCAACAGTTTGAAACTTTCACCGAGGTGAAAGAGAGTCTTGATGTCGCATATGATAGGTTTCAAAATCTCCTCAATATGTTGGAGTTATACCAGTGTAAGTTTCAGTTGAAGATGCTAATCAAGTTTCTAAGGAGTTTGCCATCCACATGGCATGTGATAGCTACAATGATTAGAGGACAACCGTGCTTGGATGTTATGGACTTTGATGATCTCTACAATCATCTCAAGGTATATGAGCATGAGATGAATGGTCAAACAAGTTCTAAGTCTCACAAGATTGCTTTTCTATCATCTCGAAAGAGGCGATGCTTCCACCAAAAGTCGCTTCTCCAACTCAAAATCTTGTGACTCAGCATCTTGCTCGTATGCTACTCCCACCTATGCTCAAGAAACCCCACCACCTACTACTATGCACTCGGATGAAGTTGTGTGCTCCTTCTTTGCACAAAGAAGCTAGTTTACCGTAGTTTATGTAAGATCTCTCCCAGATTGATGAGGATGCTTTAGAAGAGATTGATATCGTGGCAAGTTGCTTTGATCAACGCAAGGATCAAGAAATACATGAAGAAAACAGGAAAGAGCATTGACTTCAAACAAAAGCAGGAATCACTTTTGACAAATCCAAATTGAATGCTTCAATTGTCAAAAGATCGGACACTTTGCAAGGAGTGTAGGTTTGCTAAGTATCAAGCAAACAGGATGACCGAGAAACCAAAGCTTAAGCTAAAAGAAATCCTCATTATCAAAACAAAGGCTTTGGTTGCTCAAGAGAATTTGTCGAAGTTGATCGGAGTGAAGAGTTTGATGATGAACCGGTGACTTATTGTATGGTAGCGATGGAAGAAGCGGTTGAAGATTCGGTAGAAGAATTAGGCGGAGCACTATTTTGATGAGGAAGTTGATCATACCGCTTTGGAATCGGAGATGGGTATGGAGGATTTGTTGGAGCTTGGAGTGTGAAGATGATCCTGTTCTACTTGCAATGATAGCTACTTCACCAAGTTCAACCCCTATCTCCGAGGTATGCTCAAATTGTCATGATTTCTATCAAAAACCGCAAATAATTATGTGTTTGAAAGAGATAATTGTGTTAAGGCTAGGTTCGAGGTAGCAAGTGTTATCAAACAACCTTAGAGTCAATGGAAGCTAAAATATTAACACATGAAAATAATGAAATGGCTTGGAAAAATATGAACAATGTAATTATCGATTAAAACTCGGTGAATGGAAACTAAACTGTAAAATTCTTTGAAATTGAGAAACTCACTAAGAGAGAGATGATTTGTTAGCAAAGTTTGATGCCCGGAAAGAATCAGTGCATCACATGTTACTTATGTTCAAAAACAGAGGAGAGCATACATTAGAACTGGATTAGGTTTTGGTATGGACTTTGATAACATAGAAGAAAACACATCTAGTGATAAGGATGAAGGTGATTTTGAGGATGTAACCACTAGTGATGATGAACTCATTAATTATGTAGACACATCTAATAATGATTGTTCAATTAGTGAATCACCTCCCGAGTATAAGAAAGACAAAGGTTATCATGTTGTTCCACATCCATTTGGTAGTCATCAACCCATAAGACACGATGTTTCACGCTTTGGTGTAGACAGTCTAGAGTTTAGGAAGAAGCTTATTGGTCAATCTAGATCGAAACCCCAAAAGAAACTGTTGAAACAAAATTTCAAAGTCAGCAAGACTTTCACTCAAAGTACGCTCCACAAGCAAGACTTCAGGAAAACCTTTTCAAAACAATATCGCTAAACCTTTTGGGATAATTTTGGTCAAACAGATTTAATCATTCACCTAGAAGGCACAATAGTTTTGGTCATAGACATAGAAGAAGTCACTTTGAAGTATAGGTGAAAAACTGTGTTTTTGTGTTTTAGTCCTACTCATTTAATCAAGGATTGTGAACATCACTCGAATACCTTAGGAAATTTCCAAAGAACAGTCCAAACCGAAACCTAGAGAAAACAAACCGATCCGAATAATTCAAATAGGGTTAATCAAGCAATTCTCACCAAATCATAGGTACCCCGCCGAGAAGACCTTTTTCTAAACCACCAAGGCTTCACAAGCAAAGATCTCACAAAGCACCGCTCACCAAACCAAGGTACCGAGAATATCACTTGGAATAGGAATCCTAGGAGATCTCATTACTATCAACCTAGAAGGTACTATAATTCACATAGGGATCTAGATCACAGAACCAAGTGTTAAACCGAATGGGTTAAGAGGGAAAGCATCACGAGGACAAACAAGACTTTCAACAAAAAGTGAATCGATGTTTTATAATACAAGAAAAAGAGAATGAATTTGCAAAAGAGAGTTCTGCTGAAAATCCGTAAAGTTTTGAAAATCCACATGCTAAAAATCAAAAGATAATTACGGATCATGTTTTGAAAAATTGGAAATTACATACTCAAAGAATTTGAGTTTGTAACTCCACAAGGGGAACACAAGTCAAGAATGGATTGGGTTCCTAAAAGAAACTAACTCTCTAAATCTTTGTGCTAGGCAACCGTAAAAGGAGCTTAAAGATCATTTGATTGTAGATAGTGGTTGCTCGAAGTATGATAGAGACAAGGATATTACATCCCGATTTTAGATCTATTAGTGGAGGAAGAGTTGCATTTGGGAATGATCCCAATGGAGGAAGAATTACTGGAAAGGAACTATCAAAGCGGGCGCATGTGATTTTGAGAATGTTAGATATGTGAAGGAGTCAAGTTCAACTTATTGTCGGCCTCTCAAATTGTGATAAAAGCATCCTGCTTTATTCAACGACACGTAATGCCTCATCCTTTCCTCTCAATTCAAGCTCGTTGATGATAACTTGGTAGTTCTCGAGTACCAAGAACCAATGATGTGTATAGTCTGGACATGAAGATTCTTCACTCTTATTGAAGAGCCACCGTTTAGTGGCAAAAGCAACAATCAAGAAGCACATCGCTGGCATAGAAGATTGGGACATATAAATTTCAAGAATATCAACAAACCGGTCAAAGGCAATTTAGTTAGAGGTTTACCTTCAAAGACTTACAAGAATGATCACCCTGCTTGGCGTGTAAGAAGGAAAACAACATAAAGTGTTGGGAATTATGTGAAGTAGGATTGTCACATCATTCTTTCAAGGATTCTCAATAAGTAGAAGCGTAATCTGCTAAAGAAGACATTCTCATCAAGAGTAAAAGCCGTCTTTGTGTTTCTCACCAAGGGTGAAGCGACTAGGATCAAGATGCGTCAGATATTTAAATGCTAACCCATCATTATCTTTGAACGACCCGAGGTTAGTATGGGTATTATTGTACCGCTCAATATTTGTTTAATGTATTAGTCATTAAATGCATGCTTGCATGTTTAGTCGATTGGGTAGTAATAGATTAGGGTTCCTTATCTATAAAAGGAACCTCATAGTTTGTAATAGGTAACTCATCCGAAACATAGAGTTTCGCTAATAAAAGATCCATAGAGGATCTAAGTGTTCTTAGTTATAACAACTTGTATTTACTTTCCGCTATAGAATACGAGTTGTAGAGACCGCTATTAGTTTGCTTATGATTACATAGGCAACACTAACGATCCACGAAAGTGCTAAAGATCCGTCAAGGTCCGAGAGTTTTCAACAAGTGGTATCGAGCCTCTGGAGAGTCTCTACGATCACGAGAACCTTATTTACCTCACCCCATACAACCAAAACATATACACCATGCCCGAACTCGATGATGAATCAAGTCACCACCAACAACAACATCAAAACACCACCTCTATGTAGCAACTTAGTCTCTCCAACAAGAATGGCAAGTTTCTTATCTCGAAAAGGAAGAGTATGATCATGGACCATGAAAATGTGAATCGATCTCCAATATTGATTGGAATCTGTGGGAGATTGTGAAGAATGGTAACGGTCTAAAGAAGACCATCCTGGATCTTGATGGTAAGTTTACCATTGCTCCTCCCAAAATCTACCAAGAGGTTTTAGCAGTGCAAAGAGAGCACAAGGTAAGAACCATCCTCCTTCAATCTATTCACTCAAGATCACTTGGGTGATTTTCACCATATGGTTGATGCAAAGGACATCCGGATGGCTCTTAAAGCAAGGTTTGGTGGAAATGAAGAGTCCAGAGAATGAGGAAGTCCATCTTGAGACAACACTTCCAAGAGTTCAATATCTACGAAGAAGAAGGTATCCATAAGGGATACGCCGTGTTTCTAAGATTCTAAGTCACTAAACCAATGAATGCAAAGCCCGACAATGATGATAGCAATTCAAAGTTCCACGATCTTTGCCTCCATCATGGTTACATGTGAGTATAGCTCTTAAAGCTAAAGGTGGTCTGGACATGCTTACCTTTGATGAGCTATACAACAAACTCAGATCTCTTGAACTCGATGTCGATCTCCCACCGTACTTCCTCCTCCGTCACTCAACCTTTGTTGGGACATCTCACTCCAATATGATGATGCATACTTCAAGTCCATCTTACTTTCCATCATCATCCTATCGTCCCACTCCATCTCATCCTCAAGCTAAGGTGGAAGTATATTGAGGATGTTCTTCACTCATTTGTTGTCGATTATGATACTCAAAGAAGATCCGTATATGAAGATTTTGACCAAGTGGACCCACTTGAGATGGAGGAGATGAAGTTGAAATGGCGGTGGCCATGCTTCGATGAGATATCAAGAGGTTTGAATAGAAGGCGGGAAGAAAGTTTGGGTTCAAGGAAAGGATCCATTTGCTTTGACAGAGAAAGGTCAAATGTTTCTCTTGCCATCGATGGGTCATTTCTCGAGGAGTGCAAAGACAGAAGAGTGGAGAGGTGCTAACTACCATTCATATCGCTAGAATCGGAAGGAGCTAGCAATTCGCCAGCTCTTATCACCATGGATGAACAGTCAACTGGCCGCATATGAAACCTGGATCGAGGAAGCACGATACAGAAGCTTGGATTGTCGCCGATGCACTTGGAAGATAGGCATGATCAGTTTGCCTTCATGGGACTTTCTCAGGTACACAACTGTATATTTGGTTGTAGTGAAAGATACAATGAACTTAAAGAAGCTTATGATACTATGAAACCTAGATACAATGAATGCTATGTTGATAATGAAGCTTATAAACTTTCGTTAAAAACATTAGAAAGACAAAAGGTTTGGTTTCAAAAGAATCAGATAGCTTATGAAGAAAAGATTAAGGTGCTTCAATTTGATCTAGATATTGCTAATATTAACTTTAAACGACCGAAAAGAAAAAGGCGATACTATTGTCGAGAATCTAGAGCTTAAAGAGAAACTTGTCGAGAAATAGCTAGACATAAACAATGGTTAATATCGGTGACAATCTAGCTAGAGCACTTTATAATAGTCGGTCGGTGAACTCGGGAATAGGTTTAGGCTTTTAAGTATGTAGGATTGAAGCTAGGCAAGATGGGCGTAAATCTACACTGCAGCTTAGAACACTTTAGAAAGGAAAGTGATTTTCATGTCGTCCTGGACCTATTAGAGGTGAATTCATGCCCACCGACCGCCCATTACTACCGACTTTGATGGATCACACCATTTGTATGGCAAAAGTCAAAAGACTTGCTGCATAACGATGCTTCATCTTATGACTTTGTCTCTTTCTCTCGACAAAGGACAATTCATCTGATCAAGGGTCTACTTCGCCTATGATCCAAGTGATAAGTCGACCTTCCCAAGCCCTCACCGAGCCTACACCCGAGTCTACACCCAAGCTTGCACCCAGTGCATATACAAGCCTTCTAGGATAGTCACGAGAATCCACCTCCAAGCATGTTTCAAGACTTGTCTTTAAATCTTTGAATAATATGTCATTAAAACAATTCCTTTAATATTTCTGGTTTAAGTACTTCTACTTGTAATATAACATCTTCTTTGTTGAATCAATCTTCCAAAAGGAAGACATGTTTTGCGTGTGGAAGTAAACTTCATTTGATTAAGGATTGTGATTTCTATGAACAAAAATTGGGTGCATGTGCTCTTCAGCAGAAACCTAGACCAGTGTGGACCAATGTTAAAAATATTCCTCCTTATGTCCCACAAGCTACTTATACGGACTCTCCTTGGAGGAGATCAGCAGATAGACCTTATGTGCAACCTACTAGCCCATATTTTAAACATGGTTATTGGCACCGCATATATTGACTCTAAGAAAATGGGAAAGGATGTCAGCACTACTTCACAAGTCCTCAAAGAGTTGTTCTTGGAATAATAAGAGACCTAAATATCAATGGAAACCCAAGAACAATGGTGGATCTTACTCTTTTGCTAAACCTAAATCTAATGATCCACAAGGTGTTCAAGTCAAGAATGACTTGAGCCTCCTCGATATACTAACATTCTTTTGTATATATGTTTGTTTCGTAGGATCATCCCTTAAGCATAAAGATATTGGTATTGTTGATAGTATCGCTCAAGAAGTATGTCCGAAATAGAGATATGATGCACAATTTTGTTCCTATTGAAGAAGGAGGAATGTGACCTTTGGTGGAAGTGATGGTAGAATTGGGAAAGGCACCATCAAGACACCTCACCGAACTTTGAGAATGTGTACTATGTTAGGGAACTTGAACTTCAACTTGTTCTCGCCTCACAAATTTGTGACACCAAGAACAAGGTACTCTTCTCGAAGATGAATGTCTTGTGCTTTCTAAAGAGTTCAAGCTTCAAGATACTTCAATTCAACTGAGAGTCCCTCGAACTCACAATCTATACACATTCAACCTCAATGAAGTTCACCCCAAGGTGACCTCACTTGTTTGTCAAGCTAAAGCATCATTGGATGAGTCTAACAAATGGCATAGGAGAATGGCTCATGTAAATTTCAAAACAATAAACACTCTCTCCAAAGGGGACTTGTCAAGGTCTTCCCACCAAAGTTTTCTCCAATGATCATAATTGTGTTGCATGCAACAAAGGGAAGCAAACAGAGCATCCTACAAAGTCACACCGCAGTGAGCATCATCTCGAGCCTCTTCAATTGTTACATATGGATCTATTTGGTCCAACTCAAGTCAAGCATTGATCACAAGTACTATTGTTTGGTTATCACCGATGGATATAGCGATTTTCTTGGGTGTTCTTCAAAGGACTAAAGATGAAACAACTCCGGTCGAAAGACTTCATCACCCTCGTTGAAAATCAGTTGAACAAGAAGGTTAAGGAATTGATTGTGATAATGGGACGAGTTCAAGAATGCTATTATTATAGAACTCAGAGGTCTAAAGGGATAAAGAGGACTATAGCAATCCAAGAACCCCGCAACAATATGGGGTAGCCGAAAGAAAGAATAGGACCTTGATAGAGGTCGAGATCAATGCTTACAGACTCTAAATTGCCCACTATGTTCGATGATGTTGGCACTGACTTGCTATGTGCTTAATGTAGTCTCCATAACTAGACCTCACCTCAAAACACCATATGAACTTCTCTTTGGGAAGGTTCCGGTCATTCATTACCTCAAACCTTTTGGTTGTCAAGGACCATTCGAACACCGTGATCCTTTGGGAAGTTTGATGAGAAGGCGATGATGGTTATATTGTGGGTTATTCGCTAATAGCAAGGCTTATAGAGTGTACAACTTATCCGCCAAGAAGATAGAGGAGACCTGAACCCGAGATACCGGAGGATAAGCCCAATGTTCAAGGACGTGGTCATGTGTGGTCTTTTGACCTCGACTACCTAACCGATTATCCGGGTTATTCTAGACATATGGCTAACCAAAGTGCAAGCTCTCAAGAAACTCCCACTAACAATGCAGTACCTTGGATGTCGACTGGAAGTGAATTTGAAGATGATGAACAACCCATTCTTGTGCCTTCTTTCTCCCCAACAATGTTGCGGTAACTCGTCTAGAGATACTTGGTGAGTGTGAAGATGAATCACACTATGCCGAGGACCTTGCTAGGCTTCGACTCAAGAGTTTGCGCTAAGCTTGAAGTCGAGAAGGTGGATGGGAGCTTGCAAATGAGGTCACGGTGGAAACCATGTTTCGCCGACACCGATGCGCCTCCCATCGTCATCAAATCACTGAAAGCTCGTCTGCTTTTTACCCTATTCCTACTAGAGTGTCCAAAGACTTTGGTGACCCATATACTCGCTTTCCAAGTCCTTCGATCTTGGAAATCATCAACCCAACTGCATTTTCACCTCACCTTCCTATGACACAACTTTTGTACCTACTGTGTCTAATCTTGAACCCACCATTGATATCAACCCCACTTCTACTAAAAGAATCAACATCACTCACCTCAATCCAATATTATTGGTGACATTCTAGCTCTGTTAGAACTCAAGGACTATCTCTAGTCCTAAATTTGGACAGTTGCTTTTCTCTTATGTCTCAAATCAAGAAAGAGACAATCACACGACTTCAAGCATTGTCTGCTTGCATGTTTTCTTTCTCAAGTAGAGCCAACCGGTGTCACTCAAGCTCTTGAAGACTCAAGTTGGATTGAGGCAATGCAAGACGAAATGCAACAGCTTTGTAACCAACAAGTTTGGATCTTGGTACCTTTACCAGATGGCAAATATGCTATTGGAACTAAATGGATTCGAAAAACAAAAGAGATGCAAGGTGTGGTTATTAAAAACAAAGCTAGATTAGTAGCTCAAGGTTACAAAAGAAGAAGGATTGATTATGATGAAGTGTTTGCACATGTTGCTCGAGTAGAGGCCATTCTAATTTTCTTGGCCTATGCATCCTACATGGGCTTCATGTCAGATCGATGGATGTTAAAGGTGCTTTTCTTTATGGTGAGATTGAGGAGGAAGTTTATGTCACACAACCCAAAGGATTTGAAGAGCCGATCATCCTAATCATGTTTACAAAGTCGTTAAAGCTCTATGGACTTCATCGGGCACCAAGGGCATGGTATGCTAGGCTTTCATCATTTCGATGAAGCATGGCTACGTAAGAGGTGCCATTGATAAGACTCTTTTCGTAAGAAGAACTCAATGACATCATACTTGTGCAAGTATATGTGGATGACATCATTTCGGATCCACTAAAGAAGCTTGGTGTAGGAAATTGAGGATCCGATGAAGGAGAATTTCGGATGAGTGCTATGGGGAGCTTACTTTCTTTTGGGTCTCCAAGTTCGTGAGAACAAGATGGGATATTTATCACCATGATAAATATGTGAGGACATGTTGAAGAAATTGCATGGAAAGTGTCAGATCGCCACAACACCTTATGAAGCTCCAAAACAAAAGCCAACAATGATCCGAGATCTACCGTGAATGTTCATTTATACAGTCAATGATTGGTTCATTAATGTATCTAACGACTTCAAGGCCACGATATTACCTTTGTCATGAGTGTGTGCTCTCGACATCAAGTCACCTCTTACTTCCCATCTCAATGGGTCAAGAAGATCTTTAAGTACCTCAAAGGCCAACCTCATTTAGGCCTTTTGTACCCAAAAGAGTCTCCTTTTAAGTTGGAAGCATATAGTGACAAGTGATTATCTTCGGTGCAAATCTGGATAGGAGATCCACAACCTGGAGGTCACAATTCCTTGGAAAGAGATTGATTTCGTGGCAAAGGCAAGAAACAAACCATTGTGGCTACCTCAACTCATCAAGCGTAGTATGTTGTCTTTTGCAAACACGTCAGGACAGTGCTTGATTCAAAACCACCATCGGACTATGGGTATAACTTCATGAACACAACTCTTTTATTGATAATCGAGTACCATATGCATTGTCAAAAATCCAGCTTTTCACAAGAGAACCAAACATATTGAAATCGTGCACCACTTTATAAGAGATGCATATGAAAAACATTTGATAAATGTGGCTAAAATTCATACAGATGATAATGTGGCGGATCTCATAACAAAGCTTTGATGGACCAAGGTTTCAACACCTTGTGGTCAATATTGGAATGCTTAACCCTTAAATGCAAAGTTGAAGGGGAGGCATAGGCCTCAGGGGAGGCATATTCCTCAGGGGAGGATTTTATTTGTTTTGTTTTGTTTTCTTTATTTGTTTGTTAGATTCTTTAGTTAAAAAAAAAAAGAAAAAAGAAAAAAAAAACTAACTTTCTCCTGCAGGTTTGTATTTTGTTGATGGATTTTAACTCACCAGATATACCGTGTGTATGTCAAAGAGTTAGCTAGTCCAAAGGGTACATCTTTGGTAAAGACACATCAAATCTGCTGATAGTGTAATGGTTTGCTCAAAATCATAGGTCTCGCATCCACCCATGCTTAATTGCTAAGAGTTGTATGGTCATCAATTCACCATGGTCTATTCCTTCGAATCCAAGAATTGGCTAGCCCACAAGTATATGGCACGTGGTAAAGGCAACCGCATCCATATTTGGTTATCAATTCACCAATTCTAAGAATTGACTAGTCCCGAGCAAACGGCTACGGTAAAGACAAGTCAAACCGTTTATATAGTTCTTGATTTGCTCATAACCGATGGTTATCAATGTACCATAGTTTTCGGACTTAAACATCCGGCTACTCAAAGAGTGATGGCTATTGGTAAAGAGACATCAAATCCATTATTTTCAATGATTCACCTCTCACAGGAGATAACACACCGAAAGTGATGAGAATAGTTTGCAACCGATAAGTATTGATGTACATTATGTCATTTGTTGCCGCAAAGACCGGCATTTCAAAGCTTGATCATCATAGAGATGAGTTTATTATTGGTTCTTTACTATCGATATGTGAAACAATCCTCTAGTACTTGAAGTCTCAAAGATCTTTCAGGTCGAAACCGGAACTTAACCAAGTCAAATTCCAGTTTAGGGAGGATTGTTGGGAATTATGTAGTAGGATTTACTTGTCATCGCCAAGGATTCTCTGAAGTAGAAGCGTAATCAAGAAGACATTCTTCAAGAGTAAAAGCCGTCTTTGTGTTTTGTTTCGAAGGGTGGAAGTCGACTAGGATCAACATGTTGTATTATTTAAATGCTAACCCATCATTATCTTTGAACGGCCCAAGGTTAGCATGGGTATTATTATACTGCTCAATATTTGTTTAATGTATTAGTCATTAAATGCATGCTTGCATGTTTAGTCGATTGGGTAGTAATAGATTAGGGTTCCTTGTCTATAAAAGGAACCTCATAGTTTGTAATAGGCAACTCATCTGAAACATAGAGTTTCAGTTAATAAAAAGATCCATAGAGGATCTAAGTGTTCTTAGTTATAACAACTTGTATTTACTTTCCGCTATAGAATACGAGTTATAGAGACTGTCTATTAGTTTGCTTATGATTACATAGGCAACACTAACGATCCACGAGTGCTAAAGATCTGTCAAGGTCTGAGAGTTTTCAACACAAAGCTTCATGCAAGAAGCTTGAGGAGAGGACAATTAGTGAACCTTGGAGTTACATATGGATTTGTTTGGACTGTTTCGTGGCAAGTTTAAACAAGAAAAGTATCGCTTAGTTGTTACGTATGATTGCAGAGATTCATTGGGTATTTTTCTTGGGATTTAAAGATGATACTTTTGATGCTATTGAGACATTAATAATAGCACTTGAAACCAATTGAGACTCAAGGTCGAGGTATTAGATGTGATAATGGAACTGAATTCAAGAACAAGATTATGGATGAATTTTGTGATATCAAAGGAATCAAGAGGAGTTCGATTGCAAGAACACCACGACTTAAGGCTCTTTATGGCCTTCATCAGGCACCTAGAGCTTGGTATGAGAGGCTCTCCACATTCTTATTACAACATGGTTACAGGAGGGAGATATTGACAAGACTTTGTTCATCAAAAGAGACAAGAAGGATATCATGTTAGTTCAAGTCTATGTTGATGATATCATCTTTGAGCTACCAAATGCCTATGGTTAAGGAGTTTGAGCAAATTGATGCGTAAAGAATTTCAAATGAGTTCAATGGGTGAGTTAAATTTCTTTTGGGACTTCAAGTTACAACAAAGGAAGGGATTTTCATAAGTCAAGACAAGTATGTGTCGATATACTTAAGAAGTTCAATTTTGATGACATGAAGTATGTTACTACACCTATTAAATCAATTAATTCATTGGGAAAGGATGAAGATGGACACCCAGTTGAAGTCAAGTTATACAGATCAATGATTGGTCGCCTTATGTATCTTATCGCATCTAGGCCTAATATCATGTTTGCAGCTTGTTTATGTGCAAGATATCAAGTCTCACCAAAATTTCTCATATGACCGCAGTGAAGAGAATTTTCTCATTATTTGAAACAACAACCTAAGTTAGGGTTGTGGTATCCTGTGATTCACCTTTTCACTTGGAGGCTTTTTCATATAGTGATTATGCGGTGATAATTATGACAAGATCAACCACGGTGGATGCCAATATCTTGGAAGAAGATTAGTTTCATGGCGGTGTAAAAGCAAACACTGCAAAGAACATCATCTCATCAAGTCGAATATGTAGATGCCGCAAGTTATTGTGGACAAGTTCTGGATGCAAAATCAACTCTTGGATTATGGGTTCAATTTTAAGAATACTCTATCAATATTGATAATGAGAGTACTATCTCAGACAGAAGAATCCAGTTTACCATTCCAAGACCAAGCATATTCTGATTAGGCATCACTTTATCGTAGATTGTTATGAGCACGACTCATAAATGTGGTTAAAGTTCACACTGATGATAATGTAGTCGATTTACTTACCAAAGGCTTTGATGTTTCAAGATTCAATCACTTGGTGGTAAGCATTGGCATGATTAACTCATCGAGCTACATTTAAGGGAGGACTATTTAGTATTTGTATAGTCCCTGCATTGTTTCGAGGGGAGGATATTTATGTATACTTAGCTTATACAGAGGAATTTGGAAAAGTATCTGCTTTTTTATGAAAGTAATGCTTGGAAAGTACCGCTGGGAAAGATCGCACACATGGAAAGTAATCGCTTGTCTTATTAAAGCATTGCTCCAACGGTAATATTGAGGGTAATTCTACTAACGGTAACTTTGTTATTATGGGATGTGATTTTCAAATCTCACCTATAAATAACTACTTTCCGATTTTCCTCTCATCTTGATATTCTCATATCTTTTCCATAATTCTCTCACCATCTCTTTATTATTCGATTATATCTCTAATTATGCTTACATACTCAACCATGGCGAATCGTCCTACTGTTTCAAAGCACAACATGGTGGCGAATTTGGACAAGACTAAAGATAATGTGATTTTTCATGATATAATTGATTATCTTACTAGGTCGCCAATCAGTTATGCTCTTTTAGTAGAGCCGAATATAATTGAACCTTGGATTCAAGAATTTTGGGCTCTCGCAAGGATAATATGGAGAACGATGAATTTTATATTAGGCTACAGATTGCTGGAAGAACGTGAAGATTACGTAACCCTATTCGAGAAGACTTATTGTTTAGTGATGAAGAAGGGCTATTCGCTTTGATAAGCAGCTGATTTGGGAAACTTTGGGCACCTTGGTTATGAAGGGTCTTTAATGTAACAAACATTGTGAAACAACTATTTTGTCCTCAATGGAAGTTTTAGTGCATGTGTTGCTTCATTGTATTAGTGCTAAAAGTACTTCATGGGAGCAATTTGATCTAACATAGCATCCGCTATGGTGGGATTGGCTACAGATCGTGTTTTCAATTTTTCAAGGCTAATTCTAGATGGAATGCTTTCACACATCTCTCATGGATCAAAATGGTTAATGTATCCTAGGTTTATACAAGTATTTCTCAACAAACAACTTGCTGATGCACCAAAGCCTCATGATTTAATAATTGCTATTGTACAACAAGCAAAGATTTTTACCTTTATTGCGAGAAGAAGTGATCTATTCAGAGGTCCGACACGCCTTTAACTACTTCTATGATGGAAGTTGTTCAAGTTGTTAGAGCCGATGTCAAGATGATGAAGAAAGTGAAGGTACTGCACTGCAAGCTGCGATCCGCAAGCTCGATTCTCACAAAGGTCTTGCATCTCAAGAGGTCTTTGCATCTCTGAGGTACTGCATCTCAAGGTACCGCTTCCCAAGTAATGAAATTCAAGAAGATGTTGTGCTCACCTTCTCCATCTCCACAACATTCTGTTCCTGATTCTCAACCAGAGAAACATTCACCAATTCAAGGAGATGAATCACATACTATATCACCTGAAGGTTTAACATTGGATAATTATGTTTTGACAAGGAAGTTGGTCAAATTGCAAAAGACTACTGAGGCTCAAGCAAAACAGATTAAGAGGTTGATGCTCAAGTATAAAAGGTTAAAGAATTTTGTTACACCTTTTATCAAACGTTATCGCTTATGGGTTAAGGAAGAAAACAAGCGCATAAGGCAATTTAAGAAGAAAAACAAAGGCAAAAAGGTTCACAAACAATCTTCTGTCCAATTGGGGAGGAATTTAGAAGAAAAGAATTTGAAAGAAGATGTTGTTAAGGAGAAAGAACCTCAAGGTAATCAAGAGCATGTTATCATTGAAAGCATCAAGAAGAAAGGTCTCAAGATCAAGGTACCGAACAACAAAGCATCGCTTTCACCGAACTTACAGACAAGAATTGGTTACACCAAGAGTATTAGACTTTGAAGAGGAAGTCGGTCCTTCAACTATTCCACATGAAGAACAAGTGGTCCTTCAAAACTGCCATACCAGAAGAAGCTGATATACCCAAACCTGTAAGAACTGCAAGTGATGATGAACTTATTGCAACTATATTGCATGATTTATCAAAGCCAAGGGCTGTTACTATTTCTGAAGTTGCAGAGGAACAACCAAGAGCTTCTCAACTTGCTATTGATCCTAAGGATAAAGGAAAAGGTGTTTTGGTAGAAGTAAAGAAGAAGAAACCAACTTTTACGAGATAAGAGCAGCCAAGATGATTTGAATGAACAAGCGACTAGAAAGATTCAAGAGGAATTAAATGCTAAAGATAGAGAAGCTAAGGAAGCTTAAGCTCGTAATAGAGAAGACAAGAAGTTTCAAGATGAATTGAATGTCAAGCTAGTGAACCATTAGAGTCACTGTTCTCGTTTCTTTTATGCCTAGAAAACCAAATCTTGCTAAAGAAAGGAATGCAATGATGGCTTATTTGAAAAGTCGAGGATATAAAGGATTGCGTAAGCTAAAGCATGTTGATATGAAAAGATTATATGATGCCGAGACGAAGCTTATAAGAAGGATGTTGCAAGTATCAAAGATTATAAAGATGAAGCTACTTGGACCAAGCAGTAAAGAAAGAAAAGTTTAAAAGAAAAGGAAAACAAGTTGAAGATATACGTTTTCAAAGAAAGAAAAGTTGAGTTAAGATCTCGAAACTAGGGATGAATTAAGAAATTATCTCGTAATAGTAGATTTTGAATATTCCGAGAAGATGTCGACATGAAGATGAACAGACCTCAGATTAGTGCTTTTGAAGTTGTGGAATCTAAAGATGGAAGCTATCCGATGTTTCATAGAGAAGATGAAAGCTTCAGAGTGTTCAATGACTATGGGATTTATTGCATATCATAGATAGAGTGGATCTATTCTATTTATATCATGTGGTGAAAGATTATTTTGAACATCATCCATCGAAGGAATTGGTTTAGTTTTACTTGGAGATCTCACAACCGCATGGGAAATCAAGAATGAGAAGTGATGAAATTTGGAAGAATCAAGAGAACTGGAAGTTTTTGTCGGAGATTTTTGAAGAACTGGAGTTCATGTTCTAGAGCCGAAACCGGTACAATGATTCACATGTTCATAGATAGAAGATATCCTCTTACAAGAGATCTTATGAGGAGGATGCTAAAGCATGGAATGGAGGTTGAAGACAATGAAATTGCCTGTATGGTCATCGATTTGTTTATCAATCGGACTTGTTAGAATTAGAAATTCCGGTATTAAAGAGTCGGTCACCTCAAGTATATGTAATCGTTAGAAAGCTCGTAGTCGTAGTTCTTTAATTTAAGTAGTATTTAGTTAAGTAACACCGTGGAGGACGGACGGTCTTTACCCACCGTATGCCCGATCCACACCCGATGTGTGGCAATTTATGTAAGACTATAAATACTCTACCTTCCAAGGTAGAGAGTTGAGCTCATAATAATATCTTTCACTTTCTCTCACTAAGTTCCCTAAACCTCTAACTTTCTCTCTAGAATTCCATCTATATGCTACTTGTGTTATGGTTTGATGTGTATGTGAAAAGTTATATCTTACAATTGGTATCAAGAGCCATGGTTGGATCATATCTTGCACATCTTTGGATTTCTAGTGGTTTTGAGTTTGAAAAGTTTAGTGGTTTTTGCATCATTTGGTTGATTTCTTGTGTTAAAGTTTGAATTTTGTTAGTACTTTTATGTTTAGAATCATCACAAGTGTTTAGGTTTTCATTTGGTAAGCTTGAATCATCTTGGTTGGGTTGTTTTGGATTGAAAAGTGATGTTTATATGGTTTTTCAAGCTAGCGACTTAGCTCACTGACTATTTTCTTCATAGCGACTTGCTTTACAAAATTGTAGCGAGTTACGCTTTAGACCCAGCGAGTTAGATCTAGCGAGTTAAAGTACAAGTAGTGGACTCTCCACTACGAGTAGCGACTGGTGGTAGCGACTTGGTCCAGAGCGAGTTGCTCTTTAGCGACTTGTATCTCTAGCGACTTGTGTAGCTAATTGTCGCCAAAATTTTGCTAGCGACTTGAGGTTAGCGAGTTACTACTTAGCGACTAGCGACTTAGCTGTCTAGCTTAATTAAGTGTTAGCGACTTAGTGCATTATCTTCTAGCGACTTAGTGCATTATCTTCAGCGACTTAGTGCATTATCTTCTAGCGACTTGAGTGATTGTTTACGGGTTTTCTTGATTTAGTAAAACCCGTGAAAGAATCTATTTCCGTTTAATCATAGAGTTATAAAACCCGTATAACTGTTAACATGTCTACCAACGCTCCTATCATCATCTCCACCGCCGCCGAGGATGTTCAAGCAATGGCTCGATACTGGCCCACCCATGCTTGACAGAATCGACTACGATTCTTGGGCTCAACGAATCGATTGTATTGCCTTGAAAGGAAAATGGTGTCAACATTCTCAAATCCATTGATGAAGGACCATATCGAGTTGAGACGACTAGAGACATACTAGATACTAATGAAGATGGTACTCTGCTACGGAATGGATGATGATCTAAGATGTATGATGAGCTTGATGATAAGGAGAAAAGAGATTCGATGCGATATCGTGGCTTCAAACATTGTTCTTCAAGGTCTTCCTAAAGACATCTACAAGTCGATCAATCATAACACCGATGCAAAGGCGCTTTGGGATAATGTAAAGATGCTTCTCTCGTGTTCGTAATTAACCATGGAAGACAGAGAATCCCAACTCTATGACTAATTTGAGCTCTTCAAGATGAAACCGATGAGAATGTCTATGAGTACTATGTGAGATTTCATAAGTTAGTGAATGACATGAGGAACATCGAATGACTATGCCTAACATTCACCGAACTCAAAATTTGTGAACAACATGAATCCCGAATGGCACAAGTTTGTCATCATTGTGAAGCTCACTAAAGGATTGAAGAATACAAACTATGAGCAACTCTATGCCTTCCTCCTTCGTAATGAGAGACATGCTATGTTTGAAAAATTGATTCTCAATCGCCTCAAAACCAACCAGGAGAGACAAGCTCGCTAATGACTCAACAAATTTTCTACTCTAACATCGGAATCACAACCAAAGCATCACAAGTCATACCCTTGGGTAATGGTAATCACAAACTCATTCCCGATCCTATGTTCAAACAAGTCGATGCCGATGCTCACGTGGTAACTTCATCAATCAACTAGCTCTTCTCATTAGTCAAAACATGAATTCTCTCCCACAAACCAACAACAACCTCGTAATCGATCTAACCCACACAATCAAGCCACCGTTAAAGATGGAAGGATCGTGGTGCAACCGCCTCAGAAAGACAGATGATCGTGGAAGAGGTGGAGTCGGGAGAGGTTATGTTGGCAACCGTAATCGAGGAAGAAATGGTAACCAAGGTCAAGCTAAGCCAATCAAATGTTATAACCGTGGTGGTGAAGGACACATTGCAAGGAACCGCACATCTCCAAAGCGCCCATGTACGCCGACATTGAGAGATAAGATGTCACCGGAACAAGCTCGTGACAATGGTGTGCTTTGGATGAAGAGGAATTGTTGCTTTCTTGCCGAGGGCAATGCCAAGACCTATGATGCGATGTGGATGAGCAAATTATTCAGAGATAGGTCACAATCATCGAATGCCTTTCAAGTCACCGATCGTGATGCATACGACGACTGATGTAGATGATGGACCCATCGCACACACAATTTTCATGGCTAGCATTTCTCCAATGGTTTCTCCCAAGGTCTCTTCTTCACCACAAGTCGGCACATCCAAGGACAAACTCATCTCGAGGTATTAAAACTATACGATGATGTCGATGCAATGATGCATGACAAAGTACAATCAATCAAACTTTGAATCAAATGTTGAAAATATGGGTAATAACAATATTGTCCCATACGATCAATACGTGAAACAAAGTGAAAGTGAAGTTGTACCAAGTGATGCATCTTCCGCATCAACAATGACTATGTCTTTGATGAATACACCGCATGTGCTCCCGATGATTCCGTAATTTCGAACTAAATGCCTATAAGGAACGTGTTGCTATTTATGAACAACGTGCAAAATTTGAGTTGACCACTCGTGAGCAGTGAAATGGATGACCAAGTGAGTACAAGAATTAGAAAAGTAAGTTTAGAGAAGAAGTATTGAAACAAGAATTACATTCCTTGCAAGAAAAACTTTCTAAAACAATTAAGCAAAACAAGAACTTCAAGAAAATGTGAAAATGCTTAAGCAAGAATTTAATGCAAAGGAATCAAAACTCTTGAGAGATTTTCCAATCTTAAAACTTTGAAAACAAACTTGAAAACAAGTTGTACATACAAGGAAACACCATTCAGACCGCTTCACATGGTCACTAAACATCGAGTCTTAAGCGATAAGCATAGCATTCCCTTGTTGAGGAACCAAATCCAGAGGTAATTAAAAAGGCTAGAAATGCTCATAAGGTGCTTTATGATGGTAATGAAATCCTTAAGCCTAGGCGTAAACCTAGTTGCGTTGAGTGCACCGAGGAAGATAAGAAATCAAATGAAATCACTAGGAAAAGATGAATAAGAAACAAAATGATCCCAAATGCAAAGAGAAAACATAATTATCACTCCTCATGATTACAAGAAGGAAAACTGGATTTCCTTGAACAAGTTTAAGCCTCGACTTTGTTGACTTCTAACAAGTCTTTCGAAAAAGACTTAGATAAGCGTAAAGCGGAAAATATCGTTGAAACAAACCCTCCCTTAGGAAAATGCCTAGAGCGATCGTGTATCCTCCTAATACACCAATGCATCTTGTACCTAGAACAATTGCCACTAAAAGCAAGACATTAATTAGCCAATACGTTATATTTCAACTATTTGTTGATTTTGAGAAAACTTGCAAGAAAAGGATCACACCCATGTATAATCAAGGAGAAAGGGTTTTGAACAAATGAAAGAATGTTATTTAACTGAGGTCATGCCTTCTTTAAACTTCTAAAAGATCACTTGAGAGTCTTAAAAGGGATAGAAACCGATATTAAGGGAATGGAAAAGGAATTTGATGCAATGGTTGTTGAAGTTAGTGACTATGAGCGCAATCGAAATATAATGAGATTGAGAGAAAGAACCGCATACATTAAATGAGAATCTTATTACCGAATGTGTTGCTCAAGATGTCTTTTTCATCGCTTCAAATTGCTCTATTAATGCTTCCAAATTTCATGAACTATCTCAGGTCTCGAAAGTCTCCCATGATCGTGTCATTGAGCTTGAAAACTAATTATAAACTAAATGAGAAAATTGAACCGATGATCACGACAATTTGGTTAAACATTTTTCTAAACTAGAAGTTGAGTATTTTAATCTACAACTAAAATATCAACATCTCAAAGAAAATGTCAAAACTTCAAATATCAAGACATCTTCGATGCTCCGAGTTTGATGCGCTTTTCAAATTAACAAACGAGATGAACAGATTCAAGCTCATGTAACACGATCGAAAGTTGAAAGCCCAAATCTCTCAATTAAAGGGTCAAACGAACAATATGACAGCTCCCAAATGCCTCCTCCTTTAGATTCTCGTAACTCTCAAACGTTTCATCTTCAAAACCTAGTAAATGATTTACAAAAGGAAAACGAAAGTTTTCTAGAAGAAAATGAAAAGGTTAAACGTCATTTCAATGAGTTGTTTGAATCAATTAAAGTCACTGTAACAAAAACAACGAACAAATAGCTTCATTGCAAAAGGAAATTGAGAATCAAGGGTCGTAAAAGGAAAATGCCAATGACCAATGGGGAGAATGTTGTATCAAAGGTTCACTCTTGTAATAAATATGCTTTATCCGTGACATATGTCCTCCTCATCTAAGGAACAACAAACTTGCCATTCAAACATACTTCTCATCCCTTAAGGATTGCCTAGAATGTCTCATGAGATTGTTGAAGAGGATAAGCTAGAGAAACCTCATGATAATGCAATTGGACATGCATGCTATATGCCAAACGATCTCAAGAAATCTTAGAATGCTTGATCACAATATGCCCAAAGACATTAGGTGAGAGAGTTAACCTTTGATTCCATGCTCGATGCCTAATGCCAATATGATATGCACTCGATTCCCAATGTTTTGAATGTGAACCGAGGTACCCTTGAGTAGTTCGATTCTAGATCCGTCAATGCTAAGAGAGAGAACTCAAAGATGCCTTCTAGGAGTACTAATCTCAAGACTCTAGTTTTAAGAAAGTGAACCTTAGTGCACCGCATGTAGTTCGATCCCAAGACATCTAAACAGTGGTGCAAAGAGTAGTAAAACAAACTAATGTTCCCATTCCCTCTACAGAGTAATCATGACATTAAAGGGAGCAGTCAAAGTCTCAAGACAATACAAGGAATGATAGGACCTCTCAAGCTAAGAATGTGCCTTTGGAAGAGAGAGAAGAACAATCTAGGAACTTTAAGTTTGAATCGAATAAAACGAATCGTGTTGATTCTAGTATTAGCCATAGGCGCATCAGTAATTAATTCAATTCGATACTATTTGCAAACCTTGTATCGATGTCCGCTTGAATTCGCTTCTAAACATGAATGTGGTGTTAATGTTCGCCTAATGATGTTAATTGTCCAGTTCATATTGTTAATGCTAAAATTCATGCTAAGAAGGCTAAAAGGCAAAACGAAAGAAAGTTAGAAAACAAAGTGGAAACCCACAGAAGAACATTCAAGAAAATAGGCTTCTATTGGATACCGCTGGTCATAAGACTAATCGATAATGCCCACTAGAAAATGGATGCCCACCGGTAGAACTATTCCTTTAAGAAGTGATCACACCGTGAATGTGACTAATACGTACACTAGTATCGCATCTATTCACAATGATTCCATTGCCTCACTTTCTCGATATGAATGCTTCTATTTCGATGTGGGTGGTCCAACCATTGTAACTAACCAAATGGAACCCATTCTTGCATGGGGATCCCAATTATCCGCTTATCCATTCTTGTCTCGTGTTCAACCGCAGATCGCTCAAATCGCTCGTGGTACCGGACTCAGCCGCTCCAAGCATATGACCGGAGACCGGTCACGGCCATGAACTTCGTGAGCAAATTCATCGGGACCGTTAGATTTGGTAATGATCACTTTAAGCATTATGGGTTATGGAGATTATGTTGTTGGTGATAGTGTCATCTCTAGAGTGTATTATGTGGAAGGTTTAGGTCATAACTGCTCGTTGGTCAATTACGTGATTCCGATCTAGAAGTAGCCTTCGTAAAACATACCGCTTTGTTAGAGATCTTAATGGTAAGGAACTGTTAAAAGGAACTCGTGGCTCAAACCTTTACACCATCTCTATCGATGACATGATGAGGGCCTCTCCAATTTGCTTGTTATCAAAGGCTTCTAAAACAAAGTCATGGTTATGGCATTGTCGCCTCAATCACTTGAACTTCGCACCATCAACGATCTTTCCGTAAAAGACTTAGTTGTAGGTTTACCTAGACTAAAGTATGAAAAGGACCATCTTTGTTCAAGATGTCAATTGGGAAAAAAGAAGTATGCCCATAAACCCAAACCTACTAACTCTATCACGTAAGTTCTTCATATGATTCATATGGATTTATGGACCTATGAGGGTGCGTAATATCTTTGGGAAGAAATATGTGTTAGTTGTGGTTGATGATTACTCTAGATTCACCGGGTCAAGTTCTTAAGGACAAAGGATGAAACTCCCGATATCATCATCAAACTCATCAAACAACCGCAGTTCGACTAAACAAAACCGCCGTAATTATCGTAATGCATAATGGAACCGAGTTTGTCAACAAACAACTTAGTGAATTCTATGAAAGCGCTGGAATCACCATCAAAGAAGTGTTCCACGAACCCCTCAATGTAACGTGTAGTTGAAAGACTAAATCGCATTTTGTTGAAGCCGCTAGAACAATGCCGATCTACTCAAAGGTTCCAATGTTTCTCCGGGTCAAGCATTGCCACCGCATGCTACACACAAAATCGCTCCCCGATTCACACTATTCATGGAAAACTCCATATGAACTTGTCCACAACAAAACCTAATCTATCCTTCCTTCGTGTGTTTGGTGCATTGTGCTATCCAACTAATGAGGGTAAAGACTTAGGCAAACTTAGAGCCAAAGTCGACATTGGAGTATTTGTAGGATATGCATCAAACAAAAGGGATACCGAATCTACAACAAAAGAACCCGAAATATCATGGAAACAATTCACGTTACGCTTGATGAGTCGACGGTCAAATGGCTCCCGGACACCCACCAGACCCGCACTTCAAAAAAGTCCCATTGGTTCATCCCTTGTTCCAAACTCCTCTCAAGAAACTCCATATGTACCTCCATCCAAGATGATGTAAAGAAATTGTTTGATCCTATGTTTGATGAACTGTATGATTCAATTACTAATGAGGTGATGATTCCACAACAGAGGATGCTCATATTCCGTTGAATGAAGTCAATCCCTCGCCTCAATATCTTTAAGTCAAGAAGCACCCACGATCCTTCGCCTCATCAACAAATCATCATTCTTCAAATGTACATCATGGATATGTTTCGCATCAATGATGAAGTTAATCCCTTTATGACTTCAAGATGCTCCATTTGAAAATATATTTGCTACTCCCGAATCATCATCGTAACCATCTTCTTCGTGAGACATCGACTCAACTACCTTAGTTCCTCAACAACCGCCACATGAACACCTCGTAAAATGGACTCAAGATCACCCTTAGACAACATCATTGGAAATCCTCTCGTCTGTATCAACCCGAAACAACTCGCAACCGATGCCTTATGGTGCTTCTTCAACTCCGTACTATCTAAGATCGAACCAAAAGATGTTAAACCGCCATGAATGAAGATAGTCGGTTCAATGCCATGCAAGATGAAATTCATGAGTTTGATCGCCTTGATGTATGGGAGTTAGTACCGCCCAGATCGTGCTATGATTATAGCTCTAAAATGGATCTTCAAAGTAAAACTTGATGAGCATGGTGATGTGTTGAAGAACAAGGCTCGATTAGTTGCTAAAGGATATCGTCAAGAGGAGGGTATAGACTTTGAAGAATCTTTGCTCCAGCTTGCTTGAATCGAGGCAATCGTAATCTTTCGCTAATGCCGCTAGTAAGAACATGGTAGTATATCGATGGATGTAAAGACGGCATTTCGAACGGAGATCTTAAAGAAGTCGCTCACGCCACCAACTCAAGGATTTGTGAATCAAGAGCATCCTACTCACGCTTATCGCTTGAAGAAGGCTCTTTACGGTTTAAAGCAAGCTCCAAGGGCATGGTATGATACATCACAAAGTTTCTTCTATCAACCGGATTCATCAAAGGAGTCATGATCCTACATTGTTCACCGTGAAGTCGTGCAAACATTTAATTCATGTTCAAATTTATGTTGATGATATTATTTTGCCTCGATGCACCCAATGGAATGTGATCGGTTTTCAAATGAAATGAGTTCAAAGTTTCAAATGTCAATGATGGGACAAATGTCATTTTTCTTGGGATTACAAATTTCACAAAGTCCCGGAGGAATTTACTTTACTTTACAAATTTCACAATGATGGCAGATGAACAATACCAAATTTCACAATGATGGCAGATGAACAATACCAAATTGACCGACCAACTTTACTTTATGTACGGTGATATAAGGATGATAAGGTTAGGTATTGGTTCCCATGATCCGCCGTAACCTGAGGGATCTATCCAGGACAATCCACTAGTTAGTGTAGAAGTCCTTAGGTATGATGATAAAAGGAGAAAATGAGATATGGGAAGAGTGCGGACTAAGACCGAGCTAGTATCGAATAAACCCAACAAGGTTCTAGCTATGAAGTCTCGGTAAGCACCGAAGGGGTTGAAGAATTAAAAGAATTGAATGAGAAAAGGGTGAAAACAAATAGCCCTCCATGTATTCAACCTTAGGGCGTAAACCGGTTCAATTCATATGCTACCGATGGTAACATCGTGATTGAAGACAAGACGCATGGACCCAAGGACGACCGCACTTCAACTTTCCAAACCACTCAAGTTCCTCTTAAAAGGGCTTGTTTCATTCTCACGGGAACCGACATTATCTATCGACTTTCTTAGAGATGGTTGATATTGAAGAAGGAGACCCTCTCCCTAGTCTCCCAGACAGATCCAAATATGCACAAATTGAGTCTAGAGCCACGAGATCATCAATAAATCTCATTAGGACACTTTCAATGAAGACTCTCTGCTTCATACAATGTGGAAGAGAGATTATAACTTGAGTCCCACGATTATCCTTGTGGTATTGCCGTAACATCCGAGTGATGTGTTTACATATTCACAATGAAGATGGAAAGCCTTCGAGCCAACATCAAACAAGCTCCGGTAGGTGGCATGTGAGATCTATTATATGGATCAACCATGTGACAACCGAACAGAAACAATGGGCGATTCAATCTCTTGAATCAATCCTGGTTCAGGTTATGGATTGACGGATACCTTTGAAAAACCGGTCTTTGTGCTTAAAAACTCTTTTCTTTAGCACATCGACCGTGTACACATTATTCAATACAAAAGGTGTTTTTATGATTGATAATTGATTTTCAATTAAAACCTTCGTTGTATTGCAAAAACAATTTCCATTGAGCAATACACGATTGTTTTTCAAATCTTTTTCATCAATCTGGACTTATAATTCACCGTTCACTCACTCCGTGTTGTCT